>JAULJZ010064167.1:0-13381 GCA_032270985.1 Heliamphora pulchella | reverse complement strand
AACGTAATGGGACTGAGATAAGGCATAACCATAAGATGTTTTAGTGATTTTCATCCCTAATATAACATCTGCTATTCTCATATCTTTCATGTCAAACCTCTTATTCAACATATTATTGGTAGTTTTAATCACAAAATTATTACTACCCAAGATTAGTATGTCATCGATATACAAATAAATAATGACATAACCTTTGTCAGTGTCTTTCACATAGACACATTTGTCACACTCATTTATGTTGAAACCATTTGACAGCATTACACTGTCAAATTTTTTATGCTATTATTTAGGTGCTTGTTTTAATCCGTAAAGGGACTTAACAAGTTTACAAACTTTCTTCTCATGTCCTGGAGCTATAAAACTCTCAGGTTGTTCCATATAAATTTTTTCATGTAAATCTCCATTTAAGAAGGCTGTCCTAACATCCATTTGATGTATTTCTAGATCAAACAATGATGTAATAGAAATCAACATCCTAATGAAAGTTATTCTGGTTACAGGCGAACAAGTATCAAAATAGTTCACCCAATCAGTTTGCCTGTATCCCTTTACTACAAGCCTCGCCTTGTATTTCTCTATTGATCCATCTGCTTTTATTTTTCTTTTGATTATCCATTTATATCCAAGAGGTTTACAACCAGGTGAAAAATTCACCAGTTTCCAAGTATGATTTTGCAAGATAGATTCAATTTCACTATTGATTGCCTCTTTCCACAGAGGTGTATCCAGGGAGAACATTGCAGCCTTAAAAGTTTAAGGCTCATTTTCTAAAAAAAATGATAGAAAATTCGGACCAAAGGATTTGGATGTTCTAACTCGTTTACTACGTCTAGGTTCATCATCCTCTCTCAATCCTTGATCTCCATCTTCCACTTGGTTACTGCCTACTGCAGTTTCATAAGTTCTCTTGAGAGAACTTATTTTTTGTGTAGATTTGCACAGAAATACATGTTTAAAGAACGATGCATTTCTAGATTCAATGACTGTGTTCACTTGAATCTCAGAATTATCACTTCTGTGGACTAGAAACTGATATGCACTACTATTATTTGCATATCTTATAAATATAAAATCAACAATTTTCGATCCAATCTTGATCCTTTTAGGATCTGGAATCGCTATCTTAGCTAAATACCCCCACACTCTTAAGAATTTATAGGAAGGCTTTCGATCATTCCATAATTCATACGGAGTTTTATTTATTTTTTTATGGGGTATTTTGTTGAGAATGTAATTGGCAGAAGTATCGCTTCCCTCCACAAATTTTGGGGTAACCCAGAACTAATGAGTAAAGTATTCATCATTTATTTTAAAGTCCTATTTTTTCGTTCAGCAACTCCATTTTGCTGTGGAGTATAGGGAGCTGTGATTTGATGAATAATTCCGTGTTGTGAACAGAATTCACCGAAAGGTGATTCATATTCACCTCCCCTATTACTCCTTAAGACTTTAATTTTTCTGCCAAGTTGGTTCTCAATCTCTGTTTTATATATAATAAAACTGTCTAAGGCTTCTTCTTTGCTCCTTAACAAATACACATAACAGTACCTAGTACAATCATCTATAAAAGTGATAAAGTACTTTTTGCTTCCTCGTGTTTGAACAAATTTCAAATCACATATATCACTATGAATTAAACGAAGAGGCTCGGTACTTCTTTCCACAGACTGAAAAGGCGTTTTAGCTAACTTAGCTTCTACACAAGTTTCACATTTATGATTTGAGTCAATTTCAAAATTAGGTAAATAATGCATGTTAATTAATCTACGCAAAAATTTAAAATTAATATGTCCTAATCTACCATGCTACACATAAGAAGACTCAAGCATATAAGCAGAAGATGTAGTAGTTTTATTAATAATTTTGGAAACAACTGTGAGTACATTCAGTTTAAACAAGCTATCTGACAAGTAACCCTTCCCCACAAACATGCCCTCTTTAGTAAGTACAAACTTGTCAGACACAAAGACCAGCCTAAACCCATTTTTGGTCAACAAAGATCCTGACACTAAATTCTTCTGAATATCTGGCACATGCAGGACATTGGTGAGGGTCAGCTCCTTTCCGGAGGTCATCTTCAGCACAACATTTCCTTGTCCTTCCACCTTTGCAGTAGAAGAGTTCTCCATGTATAGTTGTTCTCTACTTGTTACTGCTTGATAAGTGGTGAACATTTTCTGATCTGCACACGCATATCGAGTTGCACCAGTATCCACCCACCACTCTCTTGGGTTGGATCCAACTAAGTTAACCTCGGATACCACTGATGTCAGGTTCATCTCAGACACATCAGATGAGAGGGTCTCTATTTCAGCAACGTTGGCCTGAGATCGCTTCTACGTCTTCGAGGCATTTCCCTGGTCCTTGCGGTTATGGCAGTCCTTTATCCAATGGCCCGGCTTGTCACATACGAAGCACCTGCCCTTGAACTTCTTAGAATCACCACCCTTGGCCTTCTAGTTGTGATTCTTCCTCTTCTTCCCTTTCGGGGCTTGTTCCACCACATTGGCCTTCGCCTTGAACTAGAACCCCTGTGATCTCTTCTTCTCGGCGATGCGATTATCCTCCTCAATCCTGAGCCTCACAATCAGGTCTTCAAGCTTCATTTCCTTTCGCTTATGCTTCAGATAGTTCTTGAAATTCCTCCGAGACGGTGGCAGCTTTTCAATAATAGCAGCCACTTGGAAGGACTCACTCAAAGTCATGCCCTCGGTATGAATCTCATGCAGAATCAGTTGAAACTCTTGGACCTGGCAGATGACGGTCTTCGAATCCACCATAAGAAATTTAAGAAATCTGCCAACGATAAATTTCTTCATCCGGGCATCTTCTGTCTTGTATTTCTTGTCAAGCGAATTCCACAGTTGTTTCGCCGTCTTCAGAGGACTATACACGTTATACAACGTGTTGTCTAATTCATTCAGAATATAATTGCGGTACAAAAAGTCAGCATGCCGTCATGCATCGATAGCAGCCACAACCTGCCTGTCGCCCTCGTTCTTAGACAACGAGGGAGCATCCTCTTGAAGGAATTGGGCCAGATTCAACGTCGTCAGGTAGAACAGCATCTTTTGTTGTCACCTCTTAAAATCTGTCCCATTAAATTTTTTTGATTTCTCCTCGTGGCTCACAGGAATCGTAGTCAGAATCGTGGCTGGAACAGAAGCCGGAATCGTGGCTGGAACATAAGCCACCATAGGGGTAAAAGCAGTAGGGGTATGGTCCATTCTGTTGTCGATTTCGGTTGTCATAACTGCAAAAACCGAATTAATACCGAAACAGAATCCAATAACAGTTTATTAAAATAATAATTAAAAAACTGCAGCAACTATAGTAAATAAAAACCAAGTTTATAAAACTTTAAACAGTAAATAAAATACTGTATCTCAAGTTTAATAATCAATAAATTAAAGTATAGCAACAATACTTTAATTAACTAATAACAAAATGAATTTCAGAATATAATCTTTAAACAGTAAATCAAATACTGTGTCTGAAGTTAAACAATACGGCTACTAGAATTCAATGCTGACAGAAAACTATTTCAGAAACTAACAATATAATTAATCTGTCTTAAGATGTTGGAATTAATTTCTGGAAAGTAACAATAATTTGTCGGATTAAAATAGTATTAAATATTTCAGAATTATCTGTTTTAATTACAAAATAAAACAGCAGATACAATATTTAGTTAATACTATTTAGAAACATAAAATGTAGTACAGGAATAGAAATTGTTTTAAAAATCGGAAACAAAAATGTTTATTTTTCAAAAGATTAAAGTAAGACCAGAAACAGAAACAAAATAAAAATACTATTCTATATTATAAAACTAGGACAGAGAAACCATATATGATTCTATGTATAACAGCAGAGCAGAAACAGAAAAACAGAACATTAAAGCTTACAGAACAGAAGCAAAAATGTGAAGAACAGAAACTCGGTTAATCAGTGCATCCGAGTCCAACGTTGGACGTTGTCTCCTTAAGATAGATTACGTCCACGCCTCGGTGCTTGCGTTTGAACGGACGTCTGCCTCCAGGATAAAATGACTGCCGTGTGCAGAAGAAGCACGGCTATCTGTACACCAACGAACACTGCTATGCAGAACTTTCGCAAGCAAATGGAAGATGCAGAGTATTATTGATGAAAGATGCGGAGTATCACTGATGCAGAATGTCGGCAATGGAGGAGATTGATTTTTCGATGTGAAATCGGGTGCTGGTATAGCCTATTTATAGGAGTTAGAAGGTGACAGTTCGGTTTATATCGAACCGACACTGTATCGGTTCGGTCTGTCCCAACAGATGCGAACCAAAAAACGGCACCGGTTCAGTCTGTCTCAACAGACGCGAACCGAACCCGACCCCAACGGTCCCGAATTGCCAACGGCTCGCTATAACGGTAATAGATTTAAAATTTAAATAAATTAAATTTTAAATTTGAACTTTTAATTAAATAAAATTTTCACAAAAAGATAAGAGTTGAACCGACCCGACCCGCAACCCACGGACCACGGACCCGAGCCGAGCCCGGCCCAGCTGGCGGCGCGCGCGTGGTTCAATGGACCAAGTAGAAATTTGTCCATAACTCCTCCTCCAACAAAAGTTAGGATGACTCAAATGGCCAACCCTTTATCTCCAACTTAGGCTTTATAAGCCACCATAACTTTTTATCCCCAACCAATGTGGGACAAAACTATCTTTTTATAGTTGCTTGAAAACCCATCATTTTCATTTCCACGCAATGTGGGATAGATGCAAGTTACTATTATTTTGCCAACTTCTATGACACACTTTTGGAGTCAATTTCTCATTCACCCGTTAACGGTTTTGAACGCCACAAACTCCTTGATTAAACTACTCATGGATATGAATATATTAAGACTTGGAATCATAAAAAAATATTAATCCAATTCAAAATTATTTAACTTTAAAGTTAGCTAAAATCATGTTAAAAAAAGTTCAAAACCCATATATATATATATTCCAACAGACTAATGCGCGACTAGGTGTTTGGCAAGCTCCAAAAAATGGCAGACTTTTGTTAGATAGACTAAAGACTCATCTCACGGTAATTTCATAACGTACCACATATACAAGTTCATGCATCACGCTTAAAGAACTCTTGAACTAAAGTAATGTGTTAAGAAAATGCTTTGTACATAAATAACCAACCACATAAATCACAAAAAGTTGATTCAGGTCATTCATTTGTATTGAATTTGATAAGTGTAATAAATTTTAATGCAGATAAATAATCAATATTTAATTTATATGATTGATATGTGGTTAGTTGGTGTACCTAATATTACTGATTGTGTTATGTTTTGTGCAGCTTTGTGTTCATCATCTTGTTTGGGATTGATTCAAGTCACACAACTCAGTCAAGTACATTGACAAAGTTTGGGAGAGTTTCATGCATTCTTTTAAACGGTGTGTGTATATATATATATATATATATATATCCACTTTACCATCACCTTTTTAATATTTTATCAATGTAATATTAACATAGCATACAACTCTCATATGTCCTTATATGTTTGAAAATGCTATTGTTATTAGTTTTTAGTGTTCTGTTATTAATTTTAACTGTAAAATATAAGTTTTTTTAAATACTCACAACTTTTACTATAACTTATAACTACTTTTTCTTTTAATTCAGTTACAAGTTACAATCTTTATCAGACACTCACAACTTCTGCTACAAGTTACAATTTATAAGTTGCTAATAGTAATTTTTCCAAACACCACCAATCTATTTCTCCTATTTTCATCATATTTGCATTTTCTTTTTGAATTTATTTATTTTTTTTGTTTTATATTACTATTTTAATAAAAGAGAAAGTGTAGCTCCCCTTATGCCCTCTTATTTTTCCTTTTATTTTATTGGTTTCATGATCTGTTTTGTTAACTTATTTACAATGTTCTATAAATTTTCACTAAGAAAATCAAACTAAATTTGGCACTGAGCAGAAAACTAGTTCTTTACTATTTGACAAATTGAGCAGATTATTAGCCACCGCTTCCATTTTCCATTGGGTCGGTGGTGCGCCATGAACATTGTTGCCTTGACAAGGGTGAATCGTATGTCTTGTTCTTATTATTTTTTTCATTTTTTTTTTAACTTTTTAGTCCAAAAAATGCATTTTTTAATCATCCTGATGAGAATAACTGAAAAATTAAAGCATTTTGACAGAAGGATTTAAAAAAAAAACTTACTAAACACAAAAATAAGCAAAAAAAATATAATAATAAAGAAAAAGTCTACCTTGTTGATTTATTTTGACTTTCTTTGCTTTATTTTTATTTTTCTGATTTTTATCTTTTAAATAAATTTTTAAACTTTTCTCAATGAGAGAAACCAAATAAGTATAATTTATCTAGCCAAGGCTTCATTCCTTTCAGAAAATACTTTTCACGTAAAAATATTTTCCCCTTTTTATTTTTCGGTGCTTGGTTGGTACTTAAAAATATTTTTAAAATAAAAATAATTTAAATCAAAATATGCTACTACTTTTATACATTCGATTTGATCACCATCATATTATCACCACCACATCCCCTCTCCACCATCAACACCCCTTCCACTATTGCCGCCACTATTGTCATTGCTGTCACCATCACTCGCTGCACTACCATCACTACTTTCAGTTCTGTCTTTGCCCCCGCCACCACCATCGTTACTATCAACACCATTGCCACCTCCATCAACGCCACTATTTTCATTAGCACTAGTGTTGTCACCTCTACTATTATCGTTGTCGCGCCATTACTATTGTTGCACCATTGTCACTTTCTCTACCACTACCATCGCCGCCACCTCTTCTACCACCATCACTATCGCCGCCGCTACCATAATTGTCTCCATTGATACCGAAAATGACCTACCTTCTTTTTTATGTAAATTAATTTTGGTCCTAAGTGTAAATTATTTTCCTAAATTTTTTTTTGTATTATTTTGTCAAACTATACAATAAAAAATAAGTAGAATATTTTACATTGAAGGAACAATGCCTAAAAAAATAATAAAAAATCAAAATCAAAATAAACAACATAAAATAAGTGAATAAGTTATTATCTTACATGGTGGCTAGATCATGTGGCAATGAGCTCAATAACTCATAACTACAGTTTGGCCACGTTATCCTAAATTATGTATAACTTATTAAAGAAAAATTAATCAAGAAATTAAAAGAAAATCAACTTCTTTCATCTTATAATTATTTTTATAATTTTATTCACAATTTTCTTTCCAGTTTAAATCCCCCAAAAATGTATAATTTCAAACAAACAGTCAAAACTAAACTGCCAGCAAAAGAAAAGGTCAAGATACACCAGCAACACTACAAGGGGAAAAATTATAGTGTAAATCATTTACATTCCATATGCACCCTTAAATGGGCTTAGATTTATATATTTTCAAATTAGAATTAAAATTATTAAAAACAAAATTTTAAAATAATTACATACGAGTATAAAACTATTAAAGTTGAAATGACTTAAAATTAAAATTAAAATTAAAATAATCAAAAATTATAATCATAAGATTAAAATGATCATAACTAAATTTAAAATGATTATAATGAGAAAAATAAGAATTTCCCCACTACAAGAAATGGTTTGAGGGAAAGAAAGTAGCAAAAATGGCGCTCAAAATAATAACAAACTTGATCTCTTATTCCTGACAGATCTTTTCGAATTACCAATCAACCCTTCACTTCGAGTTCAGGAAAATCAAATGGCATCAAGGGCAAAATAGGGAAAATAAATTCACAGGACCAGAAGAATAGGAGTCCCGCAACTCCCACGTCTCTCTTCTCTTCTTCTCTTCCCCAAACCCCTTTCCTTTCGTCTCTCTTCTCTTCTTCTCTTCCCCAAACCCTTTTCCTTTCATGTTAAAGCAGCACAGTTTCTTGTTCTTGTAAGGCAACAATGGCGGCTTCTCTGCTGACTAGAACGAAAGAAGAGACTAAAACTCCTAGGAAGGACGCCATTGTCTCATCAGGCGGCGGTGCCATCCCCACCGCCACCACTGCCGCCGCCTTCATCAGCATCCCCCAACCGAAGATACGAGTCAAGTTGCCGAAGTTTCTGGCCAAGGCCTTGCAGAGGAGAAGAAATCACAAGGTCAAGGACGCCGAAAGTGCCGATAACAGCAAGAGCAAAAAGAGATGGGGCGGGAAAGTAGGTTCGATCGTTTCCAATCTGCTTGGCGGCGGCAGCGGCGGCGGAAAGAAATGTACAGAGCCAGAGGCGTCTTCCAATGCTCCGAGAGAGAACGCGGAAGAAAGGAAGGCGAAACGATCAGAAAACGATGATGACAGGACGATGAGGAGTGTTTTGGGATTCGACATCAATGTCGTCCGGGCCGGTTCGAGCGAGTTGGCTAGGGTTCCGAACAGGAAGATAAGGAAGGGGAGGTCGGTGAGAACGAAAGGGATCCCCGATCGAGCTGGAGTCGGAGAAGACGCCGGAGAGAGAGGAGGAGGAGCGGAGCTCTGTAAGAAGAGGATACTTATGGGGGAGAAGTGCCGGCCACTAAACCTCTCCGGTAAGCTTCACTACGATAAAAATGGAGTTTTGTTAGCGGAGGAAGTTCATACATTGAAGGAGCTTTGAGCCCTAACCAATCAGAAACCCGGAGGAAGAAAAAAATGCATTAATGCATGAATCAATCACCATACTAACAAGTACATCGTTTTCGATATTAAGTGTTATTGTGGAGTTCACAATGTTTAGAAATTCCTGATATTAAGCGTTCTTACATGTTTAATTGATTGTCGTTGATAAACTTAATTCTTATAAAATTATGCTTATTACGCATGCATAAATGTAGAGTTTATTGTTCTTTATGAGTATATTTATGCAGTATGATATGCATTATTAACTAAATTGTTAGACAAATACGAAAAAAAAAAATTCTTGGTGAGAGGAATTGAAAAGGTTAACATATGTTATTAAAAAATGAAAAAATATTTACTAAAAATAAAAATAAGTAAAATAAAATAAATAAATAAATAAGCAAATATCTTAATCGGGACCAACATTTGTTAGTGATTGGGCCTAATAGATTTAAATTAGCTTGTTTAAGGATTAAATAGATTCAATTAATAAATGAGAGACGAAATAAACATATTTTGAATATTTAAGGGGATAAATTTGTTAAAAAAACCCCTTTAAAAATGATTCTATTCATTCAATTTTCAACCATGCATCTGTATTTTTTGTTTTTGGTTTTTGGTTTTTGGTGTTTTTTTTTTAAAGTTAAGTTATTATAGTTTTTAAAATATGTTACGAAAGAAATACATGAGTATTGATCTCCTTTTGTGTTATTCTTATATCAACTGGTTTAGGAATTTTCAAAAGAACATGCAACATTTTTCTATTGCGCCGCCTTTTTCCAAGCAAAAGGAAAATTAAGAAAGAACTGAACTTCAATTATTTGTTAATTATTATTTTTTAAAGTTTTTTTAAATATATTTAATAGTAGTCACATTAATTTTAATGATATCGTCGATATCTTTATAACGATACCATATTCATTGATATTAACTGGATATATTCGAAGTTATATATATTTTACAAAATCACAATAAAAAATTTAAAGGATATAATTGGTGATTAAATTTAAAATAAAAAACTCATAAGAATAAAATTAAAATTTTAAAAAGTAAATAGTAAAATAAACATGATTCTCTATAATTTTCGTCTTTTTGGCACTTTAAATATAGATTATCAAATTGGCATTCTTTAAACTAGAAACTAGTTTAGAGAATAAGTTGATGGGTATTTTTACTTTAAAATAAAGTTATAGAGTATGAATTGAAGTTGATCTAATAAAAACGCGAATTTCGGCAATAAATTGAACTTAATTGTATTTTATTTCTTATTTTTGTTTTTATACGTTTTAGAAACATGAACAAAGAAAGGTCTAAAAAGTTATTACATTGTTTTCAAATTGGTTTCCTTTTCATGCAAATATTTTTAAAAATTTCAAATACGTTTGTTTGCTGTGTTTTTTGATCGAAAAAAATACCATTTGGGTAATATTTTTAAAGGGGTTGCAAATGGATGTACTGATTCACTAATCATTGATGGTTAAAAAAAAAATAGAAAATTGATGAACAGTTCAATTTATAGGTCATTTATTATTTTTCATTCAGCATAAAATTTTTTAACGAGTAAGATAAATCGTCATTAAAGTTTTAACGCGCAAAATCTTTTTGGGACAAAAATACCCTAAAATAAATAAATTTATATATCTTATTAAAAACACGTATAAATAATACATATAAATTTATGTGTACCTTTTTAAAATATATATAAAGAACACAGATAAATTTATCTATTTGCATTATCTGTGTTGATATGCAAACAGATAAATTTATCTGTTTACATATTAAACAGATAAATATCAAATAAGCAAATAAATTTGTTTGCATGGTATTTTCAAGAGAAATCACGCAATTGGACCTTGCGTGTTAAAATTTTTGTTGATGGACCTTGTACATTAAAAATTATTTTTTTAGACAATTGGCTTAAATTGCCTAAAGAAAATAGGCTATGCTTTTAAAAAAAAAAATTAAAGCTATTTTCAAAAAAAAAAAATTTACTAAACAAGTTTCAATAATTTTTACCCTCCTCTTGCATATTTGAAAATAGAACTAAAATATTTTTACCCTCCTCTTGAATATATAGATCAATCACAGGATAGGCAGTCAGTACATGTTTATTCCACATTGTTTTGAAGGAAGGCAGTTAATTTTTTTTCATTTCTCTTCTTGAGCTGTTTGTCCTTTTGGCTTACATATTTCTTTCTTCATGGAGCAACTTTTTACATGTAAATAGAGTATTTACCACTGGAACAGAACCAGGCTTACACTGTAAGGGGCCATGGCCCCCACCATTCTTCTAATTTTTTATATTTTATATATATGTAAAATTTTCATGTGAGAGATTATTAAATTTTTTTTTTAAAATTGGCCCTTGGCCGCCTTCGTTCATGTCTCTCTCTTCCAGTTCAGTTGATCTTCATTTTAAATTTGGACTAAATCTTTTCAGTAGGGTTAATATATTACTGAAAAATGAATCCATTTCAATTATTCGAGTCATTCATTTTTTATATTTTAGTTTGTAAATTATCTATACCACAAATTAATTTGATTGGATATCGTTAATAGGTTGAACAAATCACATTTGTGTTAAAAAATGAACGATATCAATACGACATTGTTTATTTTTTAACACAAATGCCATTTGTTTAGTCATTTAATAATATCTGATCAACTTAATTTTTTTGCATAAAAAATCTATATACTGATCATATCGATAAAATAAACTATTCGAATTATCAAAACAACTCATTTTGGACCTATAGTTTGTCTAATTGAATTGATTTAATCTACTTGAAAACTGGTAAAAAAGCTTAACATTTTTACCTTCTCTCTCTCTCTTTTTTTTTTCACAATATTTAGAGAGAATTTTTGTTGCCTCTCTCATCTTCTTTTCTCTCACTGAAAGAGAAGCAAAATTCGTAGTTCATATTAATGAGCAAAAATAAATAAATCATAATTTACTTTATTTTTCAAAGCTCATATTGTGTTTTCTTATTTCATTTGCATGCAAAGTATAATTTGGAGTTTATATTAGTACGGAAAAAAAATATTCTTGTTTAGCCCTCATGAATGTTAAGTCCTAATTTCGTCCATGATTCCACATTTATGGTAAGAAAAATAATAGCCCCATTTGAATGACCTTACTTATTTGCTTATTAGTTTATAAGTTAAAAAATAAGTCACGTCGTTTGGATAATCAAATAAGTTAAAAATAAGAAAATAAACAAATAAATAAATAAATTTGTTTAAGTAGCCAAATAAGTAAATAAATTAGCTTATAAACCAAATAAACAAATAAGTTCGTTTAAGTAGCTGGCTTATAAGTAAATAAGTCACAAGCCACCTAAACAAACTTGCTTAAATGGAATTTGGTATAGCCAATAAATAAATAAGCAAAGTTCACTCAAATGGGGTCAATATTTATTAATCAGTGTACAAGTTTTAGGAGGAATTAGTTATGATATATATATATATATATATATATATATAGAGAGAGAGAGAGAGAGAGAGAGAGAGAGAGAGAGAGCTATGCACTGGTGAGTACATTATAATTTATTTTCAAAAGTTATTTTAAACATTTATGAAGTAGTTGTACTGTTTGAAATTGCTAAAATTAATAACTCATAAATTGTAATTTATAATAAAAATTATAAGTATTTGATAAATTGTAATTTATAGCTAAAATTGAAAAAAAAAAAGTACGTAATTATAACTTGTAGTAAAAAGTGTGGGTATTTAAAATAAATTATAACTTGTAATTAAAATTAGTAGTAAAAAACTAAAAATTAATAGCACTAACTTTGCCAAACACCCTCGTATCATATATAAACAGTCAATAAATATTTCAATGTGGACTAACGAAAACAAAAATAGATTCCACAATAAAAAGTCACACACGACACTCATGTTTTTCAATCTTAAGAAATGAAAATATATTTAAAGAATTTTGTTAAATTCTTAAACTTTAAGAAGGTTACAATATTTTATAATATATATATATATTGTACGCGGTACAAACTTGCTGGACTTGTTCGGTACAATCAAGATCAAGTAAACTGGCTCAATACTGATGACCCCAAACATGATATGGGCCGAAATCCTCTCCGCCGAACTCACTGGATGCTTCTTGCTCCGTCGCCGAACTCCTGCAACCACCAAAAATACCGTTAGCGTCTGCCGGCCGGTTATGATCGGGAGGCACTCCGACGCTCAAGTTAGATATCTCTCTGAGAGGTTTCTAAGCAAGACTTTAGGTTTAAGAATTGCATACGTGTAGGTTTCAGAGTGCCTTCCTTTATATAGGGGTTGAAAACCCCATGAGGCTGAATCCTCTTAGGATTCTGCTTCTTGATTCTTCAGAGATTTTCTTCCTATCTTGATGTTATTTGTTTCTATCCCTTTCATCCGATCAAACCGTGTTGAGGAAGGTATCTTATTGAGATATCCTTCCTATTGGGGATGGATACTTATTATTCCATTTAGGAGGCCGATATGGGCCTTATTGGTCCGGGATGCCTCTTCATGGGGCGGGCCGAGCTCGTAGGGCCCCAACAACTCGTGGTCCATGCTTTTGGGTCTATTGGAGCAGGCATGATAGAAACCTGTGTATTTGGGCTGGGCCTTTGGGCCTAGAGTATTTTGCTCGCCCTCAACTGCCCCACAGCTCTGGTTCTTGCTCGACTAGTATGGTCGGTGAAGTGCCAGAGTTCTATTTTTATTTTATTATATATATATATATATATTGTTAGGAAACAGGCAACC
>JAULJZ010064156.1:0-13382 GCA_032270985.1 Heliamphora pulchella | reverse complement strand
TTCTAGTTTAGCAAATTTACTTTCAAGTTCTTTCTTGGAATTAATACAAGCACACAGTTGTTTTTCAAGTTCAGTTAATTTGGTCATTCTTGTCTGACTAAACTCAAATATGTTATTTCTTTCTTTTTCACACATGGCAAGTTTTTCGCAAAAGGTTTTCCTATCAGATTTTAACTTTCCTATCAAAGCTTGAGCTTCAATTAGCTATTGCTTGACACTTTCATTCTCTTTTTCACACAATTTGAATTTTTTAACAAGTTTAGCATTGTGCTTAGTCAGCAAATAACTCTCATTATACAGTTTATCATAAGTTTGTTGGAGAGTTTCATCATCCTCAGACTCACTACCCTTTTCGCATTCTTCTTTTTCAGAATCAATTGTAGACTTTTCATTTTCAGATTCCTCCTGAGCAGAAGCAATAAAAGCTACAATGTCACCATCAGCATAATCAAATTCCTTCTCATCACTCGTGTCAGGTTAACTTTCATCATCCCAAGTGACTATGAATCCCTTCTATTTCATTCTAAGAAAGTTCGATCATTCTTTAACCATATGTCCATTTCATTTGCATTCATAGTATTGGATTTCAAAAATTTAGTCTTTCGACCCTTTTTTAATAAAATTGAACATATGTTTGGCTTTGTTGTTACCGTGCTTATTTTGTGATTTTTTCTCCTGATTAGGTTTTTTAGTTTTTAAAAACTTTTTGAATTTTTTTGACAAAAAAAACCATCATCTCAGGGTCAAAATCATCATACGAGTCACTTGCAAAACCTTGAGTTGAAAAGAATGCCAAATTTTTTGAAACATTTTTGTTCTGAAAATTTAACTCATAAGTTTGCAGATTTCTAACTAAATCTTTAATAGAAATAGAATCAATGTCTTTACTCTCTTTTATTACTGTGACTTTTGGTTGGAAACGTTCGGGTAAAGATCTAAAAATTTTTTGAATAATTTTAGAAGTCAAAATTTTTTTCACCAAGATTAAACGAGGCATTAATAATATCACTTAATTTTACATAAAAATCATCAAAACTTTCATCGTCTTTCATACGAAGAGTTTCAAAATTAGTTGTGAGACGTTGAAGTTTTGAGATTTTTACGGTATCAGTCCCTTCATGAGTGATTTGAAGAATATCCCATACTTTTTTAGCCAAGTCACACGTACTAATTTTACGAAACTCATCTTGTGTGACTCCACTAAAGATAGCATTTATGGCTTTATTATTTCAGTCTGCATCCTCAAAATTAGTTATGTCCCATTTAGCCACGAGCTTAGAAACGATTATTCCATCAACAACACTGGTGGGAGGCTTTGAACCCTCAACAACAGAAAGTCAAACTCTTTCGTCAATAGATTTGAAAAAGGTTCTCATCCTAACTTTCCAAAAGGGGTAATTATGGCCGTCATGAATGGGTGGTCTACCGGTCGAAGCGCTTTCTCTAAGAAAATTCATATATAGCAAATCAGTCAATGGATCACACAAAAACTTTTTTTAAAAATTTTGTGACCTGCTTTGATACCAATTGAAAAATCTCGTTTATCGACTGATTTGCACTAATCGATTTATTTAAAGAAGCCAAACGCTACGAATAAACCTAAATCACCAAACACACAAGCAGAAAATAAAAGAACCACAATTACACATGAGACGTCAATTTTTACGTGAAAAACTCCAAATCATGTAAAAACCACGAGACCACTCCGGGTCTAAGAAATTAAACACTATAATATCGTTGGTTACAAGAGAATCTTACAAACCGACGTTGCATCCACAACCAAATATTTGAAAACCTACTCCTGTCGAATTGACGTACACCAACTCCTGTGCTTAACCGCCGCTGAAACTCACCACTAGACTTCAATGCTTACAAAATTCTCCACCAGACTTTAACACTTGAGAATTCTCTGAAACAACTCCTCGAACACGAGCAAATCATTGAAGGTTTGATTAACTTGATGATTGGCTTGAATGAGCGGAAGCTAAATAATCATCAAGTTATTGTAGACTAGCTTGCGAGTATGTAGACTAGCTTGCGAGTATGATAGAATAATTAATATCAAGAACTCTCTGTGGAGGCTAGGTCTTCCTAATATAATAAGGAGGCACACATAACAAAAAACCCTAGCTGCCTATTTATAACCTCCACCCAAAAACCTAACTGCAGCACATTAAATTCTAATCCACGCGCACAAGACCGCTCGATCGGTCTTTTGACCGATTGATTGGTCAAGTCAAGCTCGCAGTAAATTATTGCAAAGATGAAATACCGAGAGCTATTAAAGACCGCTCGATCGATCTATCGAGCGATATGACACTGCTTACAGTTTTATGATGTTTTCTGCTCCTTTTTTGCTGTACTGCAATATCAAACCACAACTCCACAAGAACAAATATAAAAATATCAACGAATAAAATATAAAATAATTTAAATAAAAATTTGTCATATATTTGCCATATTAATAAAAATTAGACCAGGGTCAAAAATCCTAACAGTTTCACACCAAAAAAAGATCTTGTTGTCGTCACACTGGGCAAGCGGCATTACTGGTGTAGGCTAAATTTTCGAAGGTGGGGTTTGTGAGTTTCGTACCACCCTTTGCAAGTATGCCATCCAGTGTGGTTTTGAGTTTGTATACGATAAGAACAACAACAAAAGAGTGATTGCACATTGTAAGAGCCAAGAAAGGGGGTGTGAGTGGATGATACACGCAAGGGGAATGCTATCCAGGGAATTTTTCTACGTCAAAAAACTCAATAATTTACACACGTGTGGTGTAGCAGTATGCACATCCAAGAACTCTCGGATAACTTCTGATTTAGTAGGTGGCCTCATTGTGGAAGAAGTACGTTCAACGCCACAAAAATGCCCAGTTGATGCGATTCACGAGTTTAAATCAAAGTACGGACTAGATATAAGTTACCACCAGGCATGTACGGGAGTTGAAAGGCTAGAGGTGAGGTTTTTGGTGATTAATCCTTGTCATTCGACCAACTTCGTTGGTTTATCAATGCTGTAAATAGAAGCAACCCTGGAAGCTCCATTGTGCTTGAGTACGGCCCTATTCATTATGATTTTAAGCATTTATTTGTTGCTTTCAAGGCGTGTATTGACAGTTTCAATCATTGTCACCCTTTAATATTCCTTGATGGTATGTTCTTGAAAGGTAGGTACAAATGACATCTTTTATCTGCAACAGCAAAGGATGGAGATCAAAGTAATTCAATCTATGTGAATTTGTTGGTTACTTTTTCGTGGCAATTTTCATACATTAACAATACATATGCACATTATGCAAAGTGTAACGCCCCGATTTTCAAACAATAAAACTCCACAAAACCAACATAAAAACGGGATTTTATTTGTAAAATATATCTCCAAATACACCAATTTATACCTAAAGGGTTATTCAAAAGGTTTTCCATCCGAAAACCTTCTTTTGAAACAAAATCAAACTTTTGTTCACAGCGGCTGTCCGCTCGAGCAAGCCCTCAACCATTCGAGCGGTGAGACACTCGAGAGATTTTCAAACCAAAAACCAAAAAATTTCTCCAAGTCTTAAAAAACACACCTAAAAACCTCATCTTTGGACAAGGGTTGAAATAAGCAAAAATATTGGGACAAAACATTAGCTTGATAAAGAAACTTTTTCTTTCAACCCGAAAACCTTGATACTAACATTTTTATGCCATAACCAAGCAGTTCAAATCGAAAACTCCCCAACCAAACACGAATCCATGCCTCACATGCAAACAATATATGAAGTCATGGCCCTAAGGCCTTACATAACATGCTTTAGAATCTAAAATATAAACATATGTACATGATTCCATATCAAAAGAGAAAATTAAGAAAAGTATTCCACCTCCTTCGGCTCCTCTAGATCATCCCATGTGATCACTATCACCTGAAAAAGGTTTTCAAATCCCACAATGTGAGCCGAAACCTAATAGAAAACAGACTAGTATGAATTAAAAGCAAAAAATTCCAACACGAATAATATGGATATCCGGACTCACACGAGCCCCACAAATGATTTTACTTCTCAAAACCATAAGTTTTTATATCATTTAATGTTCAACAGCATAAAAAGCACGCAACCACCATGTTCACATGCGTCTCGTACTTGTTTACGATCTTTCACCGTAGGATAGCACTAACCCAATCATTCAATTCTTTGCGGTCTTTCATCGCATAACAACTACTTGTCCTAATATGTAACTCTTTTCAGTCTTTGACCATAGGACAACGGCTTACCCCAATACACAATTCTTCATGGTCTTTCACCGTAAGACAATAACTTGCCCCAATATGCAATTTGTTACACAACACATGGTATGACTTAACAGATATAGGTACGCACATAGCTATGTACCAAACACCTAGTCGCACACCATCATATCTTCCATGTAGCTATCGAGATTAACCGACATCTCAACTGAAATCATTTTAAATCAAGCTTAATACCAAAGGTTAGCTCCAAATCTCTAAACTAGGTTTTCACAAACATTTTCGTAACTCGTCAGGTTATTTTATTGAAAACCTCGGACACACCCAAGTCCACCAACTTTGTAATAAACCACAAGATCACACCCATGCCTTTTTATCCAACAAACATGGTTTAAACACTCGATTCAACAGTAAATTCATTTTTAAACGGTGGAAATGCACATAATCACACGTAACACCCGTTTAAAAACAAGGTAGTCTAGAATCCTACCTCAGCGAGTTAAAACTCAAAACTTTGAACATCGACGAGAAACCAAAGTCACCAAAACTCAATTTCGCTCGGATAAACGCGAAGCCCACAGCAAGGATATCAAAGATCGACTATCCGAATTGTAAGATCTGAACCCGAACCAAACCTAAAACTAGAGAGAAGGCAGAGGTTTTGAGAGTTCTTGGTAGAGAGAGAGAAAGAAACTTGCAAAACAAGCTTAGCACAAAGATTAAGGCATGGGTTATCTTTATAAATCTTGCGCTCAACTGTCCATTAGAGTGAATAGAGATCCGCTCAAGCGGTCCCTCCACCGACCCAACTCTCAGCCACTATGCCGCTCGAGTGAACAGAGATCCACTCGAGTAGCCCCACCACTATCAGCCTCCTGTCCGCTTGAGTGAATAGAGCACCGCTCGAGCAGCGATCGCTGGGCAAAAATCCGAACAAAAGAAGTAGGACCAAACCCACGCATACATGACACATATAAAAATCTACTGTTCTATAAAGATTAAAGAAATAACCAACACATCAAATAAATATTATGAAAATAAAATGGAAGTGGGTCTTACAACTCTCTCCCCTTAAAGGAATTTTGTCCTCAAAATTTGCTACAAGGTCACGAAGCAAACAACTCCAGATATCTAACACGAACTTCGGACTCAAGCTCCTACGTTGCTTCTTCGACTCCGTGACAAAGCCATAGAACCTTGACATAAGCAATGGTTCTCCCTTTCAACACTTGCTCCTTCGTGTCCACGATCTTCACGAGTCGCTCCTCATAAGTAACATCCTCATCCATACGTAACTCAGTCCAATCCAACACATGTGACGAGTCAGGCTCGTACTTTCGAAGCATGAAAATATAAAACACATCGTGCATAGATGCGAACTGAGGGGGTAAAGTCAGATGGTATGCCACCTCCCCAATCTTCTCAATGATCTCAAACGGCCCATCAAAACGCGGTGATAGCTTTCTCCTATGGCCAAATCTCATTAAACCTTGGCGTGGCGAGACTTTCAGAAACACGAGATCCCCCATCTCAAACTCCAAAGGCCTTCTTCTCTGATTAGCGTAGTTCTTCTGACGACTCTAGGTCGTCACTAAACGTTGGTGAATCATAGCAATCTTTTTTTCGTCTCTCACACCAAGTTAGGTCCCAAAACTGCGGTCTCTCCCACATCCTTCCAGTACACCGACTACCTACACGGCTTTCCATACATGGCCTCAAAGGGCACTATTCCAATGCTAGACTGATAACTGTTGTTATACGTAAACTTTGCCAAAGGTAAATCATCCTCCCAAGAACCCTGAAAATCGAGTGCACAAGCCCTCAACATGTCCTCCAGAATCTGTATAGTACGCTCGGACTGCCCGTTCGTTTGAGGGTGAAAAGCAATGCTGAAATGCAAGCTCGTCTCTAGAGCTACCTGAAGACTTTGCCAAAAGCACGACGTAAAGCGTGGGTCTCGGTAAAAAACAATCGATACAGGTACTTTGTGTAACCGAATAATCTTATTGACATATAGTCTACTCAGTTTGTCCATAGAATCCTTCACGAGAATAGGAGGAAAGCGTGTAGACTTCGTTAGCCTATCAACTACAACCTAAATATCATCGTACCCCTTTGGCAATTTAGGAAGTCCAGACACAAAATCCATAGCAATGTTTTCCTACTTCTATTCCAATATTGGCAACGGCTGTAACAATCTTACAGGTCTCTGATGCTCTGGCTTTACTTACTCACAAGTAAGGCACCGAGAAATAAACTAAACCACATCCCTCTTTATTCCCTTCCACTAGAACTGACGGTGCAGATCATGATACATTTTGGTGCCTTCTAGGTGCACTGCAAGACGAGAATGGTGAAAGTCTCATAACACGTCGTCACAGCACGACTCTGGTACAAACACTCTCCCTGTAAATCTCAAACTCTGATCCGGGCTCATAACCTAACCCGTGGTGTTCTTCCTATTAGCTATACAATCACATAACATCTGAGCCTCCTAAACTGTCTGCTGAGCCCCCAGCACACGAGCATCCAACATAGGTCGTAAAACCACTGAAAATAAGGTCGCACCCTTCTTTGTCTCCCCGAGACATAGATCAAACTCACCAACCTCTCCAAGTATGTCCCACCCTCATATGGCAATGAAAGTTAACGAACCACTAGATCTCCTGCTAAAAGTGTCAACTATAACATTGGCCTTTCCCGGGTGATACTGAAGGTCAAAATCGTAATCTCTTATAAACTCCATCGGCCGTCATTAGCATAGATTCTGGTCCTTTAGTGAAAACAAGTAGCTTAAACTCTTGTGATAAAAAAAATCTCAAAATGCTTACCATAAAGATAATGCCGCCATACCTTCAAGGCAAAGACCACAGCTGCCAACTCTAAATCATGTGTCGGGTAATTTTGTTCTTGAGTCTTCATCTACCAAGATCTGTAAGCCATAACTTTGCCTTTTTGCATCAAAACATAACCCAAACTATCATGCAACGCATCATAATACACTGTGTAACCCAAACCTCATTTTGGAATGACTAACATTGGTGTACACGTCAATCTCTTCTTCAATTCCTGAAATACCAGCTCAAAGGGCTCACTTCAAATGAACTTGACTTCCTTTTGCGTAAGATGCATCATCAGCGCGGCAAGTCTAGAAAAATCTTTCACGAATCGCCGGTAGTAGCCTGCCAGACCTAAAAAGCTACGAATCTCAAATACATTTTTCGGTCGCTCCCAATCGATCACCGCGTCAGTCTTCGAAGAATCAACAGATACTTCATCCCTCGATACCACATTTCCAAGAAATCTCACATCAGGCATCCAAAATTCACACTTCTTAAAATTCGTATACAGACGATGCTCTCTTAAAAGCTATAGAGCAATACGTAGGTGTTCTTCATGTATCTCCCTCGAGGGTGAGTAGATAAGAATGTCATTCATGAACACAACCACAAAACTGTCAAGATACGGACGAAATATGTGGTTCATCAAATCCATGAACGTCGTAGGAGCATTCGTCAAACCGAACGACATAACCAAAATCTCATAGTGACCATAACGATGTTGGAGGCAAAACTATCAAGATCATTATTTTTGCAAATGATTTTCAAAAAAAAAATTAACTGTCAGGCAAATGCTGAAACGGGCTCCAGATAAAACGTTTGATGTCGAACGATCAAAATTAAAATTCGCAAAACCACAGTTAATTTAGAAGAACATCTTTTTCTGGTTGATTCTTCAACTACGATTTCAATTCCGAGTTGAAACTCATGTTAGACCTTCTACTGTATTTTCTTATGCGATTCTTGAATGTAGTGTGAGTTACAATCTATCAAGAACTCATACCGACAAAACCTAGATAGTTTTAGTCTTGACGACAAGTTATAAAACTTGTTCAGCCTACCCGCATATTTATAGGGTTATAGCAGAGACTTGTGGAGTAATTATGAGTAAGACTTCTAGTGGAACACAGACACCCATCAGCGGTTTTCACAATTAAGCAAATCTCATAGTGGTATCTGTAATTATTAAAACCTTGCAATGGTTTCTGTAATTTTCATAAAATATTGAATTACAGTTCACACCACTAAAGAACTATAATTGCACTCTAACTTATAATCTCAAGACCTTCTTGCATTGAGCTCCTGTTATTAAATGCTTAACATTTCTCCCCACGTTAAGATTTTTGATACCCACCAATTAAATGTAATTACTGATAATTTAATTTAATCAGCATCTTTAAATTCCTTAAACCCTTCCGCTTAACTAATTTGACCGTCAGATAATCAAATCCACCTGTAGGATTTGGCCCGGTCAAAACTTATATGCTTCCTTAAGAGAGTATCATCAATCTTGATCTTTCGGGACATGAATTTCATCAATAATTAATAATCACCATATAAATAATATCGCTATCTAACTCACCAAGAATATAGACCTATATAAGATTGCACCCTCTAATGAATCAAAATAATGAATATTAAATATACGCAAATCAATAATTATTTCCAGATTAAAAGTATATGCACTGTTCATAATAATCTTATAGTATGAATTAATTTATATAGTCAGTATAAAATTAATTACCCCAATGTGTCCCATTCAATACACACAAAGTGTACTAGTACAGAAAGTCGGAACAACAGATGACGACACTATTATCTATTTTTCATAACTAAGATAGGCTTACTAAAACTCTATGCTGCACTCGTACCGATGATATGTCCATTTTTATCTAAACTGTGAACATAAAACTTATATTCTGCAAGAATCGAAAATCTGGTCTTTTATGTGTAAGTCGTACTCTACATACCAGATTAAATACTATACAAAATATTGGATATCTATGCATAATAGTAAGAAAATAATATACATACATTTCTCATTAATATTCTCATAAAATAAAAAATTAATTTTATTAAAATAAAATTAAATACTAAAAGTATGATTTTCAGTATACCGACCTTAACAATCTCCTACTTATACTCAAAACTATGCTGCTATACATCTGACTCCCATGTCCTTTACATGACTATCAAAAGTCATAGCTAGTAAACTCTTTCTAAAAGGATCTGCAAGGTTATCTCCTGATGCAATCTTGGTTATAGTAACATCACCTCTTTGTACAATTTCTTGTATCAGGTGATACTTACACTAAATGTGATTTTCTTTCTTGTGGACTCTTGGCTCCTTCGAGTTTGCATTCGCTCTGCTATTATCACAATAAAGTGCAATAGTTGATTAAACTAAAGGTACCACATCTAGATCCAACAAGAAATTTCTGAGCCAAACGGCCTCCTTAGCTACTTCAGAAGCTGCCACGTACTCGACCTCCATGGTGGAATTAGCAATGCAGGACTGCTTGATGCTCCTCCAACTAATAGCTCCACTTCATAAGGTAAACACATATTCTGAGGTAAACTTACAAAAATCTTTGTCAAACTAAAAATCTGAGTCTGTGTACCCCAAAGGTATTAGACTGTCTACCTAGTAAACTAACATATAACCCTTAGCCCTTTTCAGGTACTTGAATATAATCTTTACTGCAGTCTAATGCTCCTGTTCTCGGTTAGACTAATATCTGCTAATCATGCCAACGGCAAAGCAAATGTCGGATCTAGTGCAAAGCATAGCATCCATGAAATTTTCTACTGCCGAAGCATAAGGAACCGCCTTCATCTTCTCTATTTCGTCAGGTATTTTAGGACACTGATCCTTGGATATAATGATTCCATGCCTGAAATGGAGAAACCCTTTCTTGGAATCCTGCATGCTAAAACGAGTAAGGATATCATCGATACACTTTTCTTGTGATAAGCCCCACATCCTTTGTTTTCAATCTCGTATAAGCTTGATCCCAAAGATGAAACTGGTTTCTCCCAAGTCCTTCATATCAAACTATCCAGATAACCATACTTTAATTGTAGATAATGCCTCTAAATCGTTTTCGATGAGTAAAATATAGTCTACATAAAGTACTAGAAAAATCATCATGCTTCCGTCAAGTTTCTTGTACACACAGAACTCATCCAGACTCTAATCAAAATTATAAGACTTCATAGCTTGATCAAACCAAGTCTTTCAAGACCTCGATGCCTGCTTAAATCTATAAATAGATCTCTTAAGTTCGCACAACATGTGCTACTGACCTTTTGCAATGAATCCGTCTAGTTATATCATATAGATACACTCATCAAGACTTCCGTTGAAGAAAGTTGTCTTGGTGTCCATTTGCCAGATCTCGTAATCGAAATGAGCTGCAATGGATAAGAGAATCTGAATAGACTTAAGCATGGCTACCGACGAAAAAATTTCTCATAATCGATCCCTTCTTTTTGAGTGAACCCTTTAGCAATAAGCTTAACTTTGAAGGTTTCAACCTTTCCATCTGCTCCTCTCTTTCTCTTGTAGATTTACTTGCATCCAATGGATTTTATCCCTTCGGGTGGTTCTACAAGTTCTCAGACCTGATTGGAATACATAGATTTCATCTCTGAATTCGTAACCCTGTTGTCAAAGATCTGCATCTTTGCCTTGTAGTGCCTCATTGTAGTTACAGGGCTTGGTATCTAGTTTTGTCAGGATCTTGTCAAAAAACTCTCCTAAGAACATATACCAATCAGGTTGATGAATAACCCTTCCACTATGATGAGGCACTACCTGTGTCTTTGTACTAGGAGTAACACACTGTACAGAATCTGAACCCTGTACATCAGTACCTTGTTCATGATTTGCACCTGTCTCGATAATCCTCTCATTACGACGAGGTAATGAAATATCAATGACTTGTGGTTCCTCTTCCATTCTACTAGCATTTTCTTAGTTTTTCTAGAAAAAATATTGCTTATAGGCCTATGGTCCATAATATAATCTTCTTCCAAGAATTGGGTATTGGGGCTAACAAGACCTTCTATTCTTTAGGATTATAAAATAGACTACTCTTCATTCCCTTGGGATACCCCACAAAAAAATAAACCTCTGTTCTCAGTTCCAACTTACCCGCGTTCCCTTTCAGCACATGTGTTGGACACTCCTAAATTTGAATGTGTTTCAGACTAGATTTACCCCCCGGTCCACAATTTTGTGACAGTAGAAGGTACTGACTTAGAAGGTACTAAGTTCATAATGTAAGCTGCTGTCTCTAAAGCGAGTCCCCAAAACGAATCGGGTAATCCTAAATAACTCATCATGAACTTTACCATTTTCATAAGAGTTCTATTCCTTTTTTCTGCCACACCATTCTGCTGTGGAGTACCCGGTGCAGTCAACTGGGATGTAATCCCTTCTGATGACGGGTAATCCTTTAACTCTCCAAAGAGGTATTCTCCATCACGGTCGAATCATAGTGATTTAATACTTTTATCCAGATGCTTCTCCACTTCCGCTTTGAATTCTTTGAATTTCTCAAAATATTCAGACTTGCGGTGCATCAGATAAATGCATTTATACATTGAGTAGTCATTAATGAAACTGACGAAGTACTTAAAGCCACCTCTAGTTCGAATTGTCATAGTACCACATACATCAGAATGAACCAGCTCTAACGGTTCTTTAGCTCTATAACCTTTAGCCGAAAAGGGCCTCTTAGTCATCTTACTCTCTAAGCAAGATTCACACACTAGAAGTGCCTCTACTTCTAATGAAATGAAAGATCCATCTGCTACTAATTTATTTATTATTTTTAGATTAATATGACCTAAGCGTAAGCGTCAAAGAAACGTTTAGTTCATTAAAAAAGAAAACTTACTCTTATATGGTAAATTAGATGTGTTATTCAATTCAGTTAGTTGCAGTGTAGGAGAGATTGGAGTAATAACATAAAAATTATCCACCAATGTACCAGAATAGATAATCCGTTTATTATCCTTAATAACCACAGAGTTATTAAAATAAACCAAATATCTTTCTTCAACTAATTTAGAAATGAAAACTAAGTTCCTTATAATAGAAGGTACATAAAGACAATCTCTCAATTTTAAAACCCGATCTATATTAAAATTGAGAACGACATCTCCTACTACAACTGCTGCCACTCTTGTATTATTGTCCATATGTAGGTAGATCTCCCCATCACTATGTTGTTGAGTTTTTTAGAACCCTTGTAATGAATTGCAAACATGATTAGTAGCTCTCGTATCTACATACCAGGTACCGATAGATAGCACTGCTAAACATGTTTCAACCACCAGTGAACAGAAATTACTCTTTTTGTTCTACTTACTGAGATAAACTGAATATTACTTTTTCTAGTATGTGTCTAGTTGTAGTGAAAACATCTGCCTTTTGACTTTTTCACACCAGTCCGTTGCCCACAAACTACCTTTGAAATCGTGTCATTCTGTTTCTGAACCTTTTTCTTCTTCATTTTTTCGGCTCAGAGGAATAACCCTTTTCAGAACCAAACACATTTTCTGGCATTAAAGAAATACACTTAGTAGTTAAAGTTATATCTAAGTTATTTTTTCAATCAACAAAATTTAGTCCCGTTAGTTTGTTTTCTTTGAGTATAACCGGGAGTGGATTGAAAGCCATTTTAATTCTGAGAATCACATAATTAAAAAATACCGTTAATTATAATAAGCAAAACTTTGAATTATTTTAATTTGGTTCTCTGTATCATTTTAAAAGAAATTCGCCAGTAGCCTGGTACCTTGTAAATAACATGCGTCGATGGGAGAACATCTACTATCCATCGTTTGTCCAGACAGGACAATCTCTTTTAATTTTATTATCTATGCAACTGACCCTACCAAGTAAAATTAAATAGCTGACATACCTTTAGTCCAGTAGATAATAGTAGTGACTCAAATGGAGAGAATACTATTATATACAGCTAAGTGTTAATTATCACATAATTCCAAATCAATAGTTTCGCAATAAACCCTTTAGATGGAGAAGTGATCAACACAAACAATTATCTAGAATTATCCCTACAGAAAATTCGTACTGGCGATACCGCAATTAATATGTACGATGGAAAGGAAGGCTTTACTGCTAGCACGCATGATTTAATTGCATCGCCTACAAACTGGTGATGGAGACCGCGAAATTTATTTGTGAATAAATTTTCTTTTCTATTTAGATTTTTAAAACATTTTTGAGAGTTATAAAAATTTATTTAATTAAAATAAATTTATTAATTTTGAAAATCA
>JAULJZ010064145.1:0-13382 GCA_032270985.1 Heliamphora pulchella | reverse complement strand
TTATCTTTTTGGTTATTTATATATTTGATGTGTTTCCTTCAGTATATGAATAGCATCGATGCATGGTTTATGCTTTACAGTAGTAGAATAGTATGTATAAATGTGTTACACGCTCTCCGAGGTTTGGTAGAGGCTTGTTTGGACCTTAAAAACCTGTTTTTGCCTTGAAAAAGTCAAAAAATCCTCTGCCCAGTCATTCGGTCGACTAAGGGGCTTCGTTCAGTAGACTGAACTAAGTTTTTTGGGTTCGGTCGACTGAACTCAGGGGTTCGGTCGACTGGACCGTGTAATTTTTTGGTTTTCTATAAATATGGCAATGGTGGAGTTTTTGAGATAAAACCTTTCTTCCAGGCTAAGAAACCCCCTTTTCTCTGCCTTCTCTCTAGCTTTGAGGGCCTGGGGCTTGGTTTTGGGTTAATCCCTTTGCGGATCCTTGCTATCGGGGCCGAGGGCTTCGTATCCACCCGGACAGATTCTTGTTCTGACGCCATTCAGTTTTGAGATGTCGAGTTCTTGACTCTCAGAAGTAGGATTCTAGACCCTACTACTGTATAAAGGTGATTTGTGTAATTATACGTATTTTTATCGGGTAGAAAATACATCAAATGTGATTTTCATGTTTAAACCTTGGTTTTTGGGTAAAAGTGGGTTTTTACGCCTTTCTCGATTTATTTCATGATATGGGTATGTTGATATCCGTAGTTTTCAAAAGAAGGTTTGAAAATGAGGTGTTTTGTGAAAATGATAAAAACGTGTTTTTTAGAGGTTTGGAGCTAACCCGCGGGGTTGAGTCTTAACTCTTAAACGTTTTGCTGGAAATGGTTTTAGATCTCCATGGTTGATGGATTGGATCATTTTATACACGCGTTATATAAATGCTTTGTGGGTTTTTAAATGTTATCCATAGATGTACCGTAACACAGTGTGTGTGATTGTATGTGGGCCTCGAGTGCTCCTTGGTGAAAGTTTAGAAACGTGCGCAGCGTAGGTGCTCTGTACCTTCGGGTTAATCCCCGTAAATTGAATCGGTTGCCTCCGTGAATGGCGAGGTGTGGGTGCTGTGGAACCTCGGGTTTTATGCCCGTGAATTGAGTCGGTTGCCTCCATTAATGGCATTGTTGTTGTAACTCCATATAGAACTTGTCATTACCAAGCCAGTCTGTGTGATCTGGGTCTAGGGTAATGGGCAGGTGTCTATAGTTGTTACCTTTGTCTGTGTGACCTGAGTGGAGATTACGATTTTATTACTGCTTTCCCTTAACTGTGGCATGATATCTGTTAGGATAATATGCATAGTTTGAAGGATCAAAACTTGTGGTTTTGAGATGGAGAACTTTTTTGGCTCCTGTGGTTAAGACTGTATGCTTATAATTGCATAGCCTACTTTATAGCTTTATTGTCTTTTCCTATTGGGCTTCGGCTCACGGTGTGTGATTTTACTGTAAAACCTTTTCAGGTGAACATGTGGAGTTGACCTAGTTGCAGAAGTGATGGAAGACTTGCTGTAGT
The DNA here is from genome assembly GCA_032270985.1 of Heliamphora pulchella. NCBI lineage: Eukaryota > Viridiplantae > Streptophyta > Magnoliopsida > Ericales > Sarraceniaceae > Heliamphora > Heliamphora pulchella. Next base: position 11,873 of record JAULJZ010064145.1, on the reverse strand, counting down.
TTTCGCTTTTGTTGTACAAGTACTTTTACATGTAATGGCTGTGATGGCTGATTTTGTACGCCTTTGAGCGATATGCTTATTCATGTATGAGATGCATGTTTTCAGTTTATGAGAGTTGAATTGTGGAGATTTTTATCCAAATGTTGTATATTTTGATATTCATCTACAAAACCTTATTTTCTTAAATAGTTTTGGTCGGCTTTCGCGTGATCCTAATGTTGGGGCATGACAGAAGTGGCACTTTATGAAGCATTGTGTATCCGGAGATGTCAAAGTCCAATTTATTGGGAAGAAGTAGAAGAGAGGAAATGACTCAGACCCAAGATAGTTCAAATCACCACCGACAAGATAATGTTAATTCAAGAGAGATTGAAGCAATCTGAAGACAGGTAGAAGAGACAAGCAGAAGAGTCATGCGGATAATCAGAGACGTGACCTGGAGTTTGAAGTAAGAGACCGCGTATTCGTAAAAATATCGCCATGAAAGGGAGTAATGCGATTCGAGAAGAAAGGGAAGTTAAGTCCTCGATACATTAGACTATATGAAATTATCAACAGGGTTAGGAACACGACGTATCAATTAGCCCTACCACCGGAGTTGGCAAGACTTCACGATGTATTCCACGTTTTGATGCCAAGGAAGTTCATGCCAGACCCTTCCCACGTGCTGACAACGTAACCCATCGATCTAAAGCCCAACCTTAATACGAAGAGGAGCCAGCAACTAGACATGTTAGTCCTAGGCAACCCAAGAGAGGGGAAGCAAATTGGGATTTAAAACAATAATAACAATTTTAAAAACCTTTGAATTTCATCAAGCAAATATAGCAATAAAAGAGCAATAGTGAAATTAAAAAGGTAAGAGAGAGAAAATAAAACTAGACGCTAAGAATTATAGTGGTTCAACTTCTTTCAAACCTACATCCACTTCTCAAGACTCTCCTTGAGAATTTGTATTAAAATTTAATGCTTCACAGGTCCATTCAAAAGCCTTTACAGCTTGAAAAAATTTCTACCAACACTCTCTGTTTCTCTAGACTCTCTTAAGCTCTTCTTTAAGAAGTTAGTTTACTCTCTTAAAGGATTACAAGGGTGGCTCACCCTTTTACAATAAATGAGGATGAATCAAAAATTCACAAACAATCTCTCCTTACAATGATTTGATAATAAATGAGCATGGGAGTGAGAGTGTTTGTGATGGAAGAGTAAATAGTAGTAAATGCTCTAAGAGAAGAATAAGAACTTTCAATGCAATCAATAGAATAGTAATCCAAAAGTTTAAAGCTCTGAAATTTACTCTTTTTATAGCCCACTGAAGTAATTAACTTTTGGTGGTTGGTGGAGGCAACTAATGCTCCTGAAAATGTTACCGTTTGAACCAGCGCTCTTTTTAAAATTCGTTATAGATGTTGACACAAAACGCTTTGGTGTTGACACAAATTGGTCTTGGCCATGGATCTCGGACAAAAGTGTCGACTCACTGCATCGTTGATGTTAACCAAACTTTTGTATTTTCCTCACCTACACTGAGGTGTTGACTCATGGTACATTTGGTGTCGTCCCTTTCATTACTTTAGTTTTTCGGCTAGGACCTTGGTGTTGACTCATATTTGAGTTGGTGTCGACTCAAGGATTCATTGTCTACTTATGGTGCCAACTCATGTCTTTGTTGGTGTCGACTCAGATGAGAGAATTTAGCTACTGAAAATTTGGTGTTGACATTGATCATCTTTGGTGTTGACTTAGCCAAGCAACTTTGGCTACTGGAAAAATGGTGTGGACCCAGCCAGTCAAACCTTAGCTAGTGGAAAAACGGTGTCAACACTGATCACTTTGGTGTCGACGTAGGCAGTCCGACTTTGGCTATTGGAATTTTGGTGTTTACCCTTGTTTTCTTTGGTGTCGACCCAAACTATTTGTTTTTGGGGGGTGCCTTTGTGTTGACTCATTTTCTCTTTGATGTCGACACATTTGGGTCAGTGTCCGAGGGATGACTTGAAGTCTTGGTATCGACTCATTGCTTCATTGGTGTTGACACACTTCGAATTTTTTGAATGGTGTCTAGGTGTTAACTCATGTTGTCTTTGGTGTTGACACTAGAACTCGGAGTTTGAAGGATCACTTGATGTCGACTCATTGCGTGTTGGTGTCGACACAAGTTGATTCCAATCAAGATGCTAAAGTGTCGACTCATGCGTGCATTAGTATCGACTCAACGTGCTCATCCGGCCTTGACTTGGTGTCAACACAGGTTGTAACTAGTGTTGACTCAACTTCGATCCTGGTCTAATATTGGAGGTATCAACACAATCAGTCATTGGTGTCGACACAACTTGTTCTCCTGAAACGTCTCAATCAAAGCTGTTAAAGGTGTTGACCCCAAACTTCAATGGTGTCGACACACTTGATTTTACCAAGCCTGCTTTGCCGGTAGATGTGCACCTAAAAGCCAATTGATATCGACACAAAATGTTCTGTTCAAGAACACTAAGTGTCAACCCATTTAGCACAATGTGTCAGCACAAATGGCATAAGGTGTTGACTTATTTGTTAATAAAATCATCAAAATCAATTAAAAATGCCCCTGGGCTAACAAGATAGGAAAGAACAAATCCTGTAGAATAAAGTCACCCCGTTAGTGAAAGTGTTGTGTCGTAGTCACTCAGTTGAAGAAGCCCCCTAGGAGCAGAAAGAGGATATGCAAAAGAAGCATCCACACCTTTTCGAGTAAGGTATGTAAAATTCAAGAACGAAATTTCTAAAAAGGAATAGATTGTAATAACTTATACTCTAGCAATGCGTAGAAAAAAAATACGTTCAGATCGACTAAATTCTCAAACCTAATTCTTTAAGAAAAGCCGACTCAGCCGTTTAACCTTCTTGAGCCCGGGACTCGAAATAGTTTGAGACTAATGTTATCCTAATGCTATGGTTAAAAATTCGAATCTCTAAGTCCAAGTTAAGCTAAATCAAAGGCCCTACTAGGCTCTAAAAACCAAGAAATGAACCCATGAGAAATTTTTCTGAAATTCTTTTATAATAAAATAACATAAAATTATTATTATAAAAAAGAAAGAAAAAAAAATAGTGGCTGGCCACCTAGGAGAATGTGCCCAAACTTGGTGGCCAAGGTTTGTAGATATAAATAGCTATATCTCATCCTTTTATCCAAGGTTAAGCTAAACTAACCCAAGGTTTGCTAAGCTTCTCAAGGAAGCTTCACATTTGAATTTTCTATTAACGAGATCCAGTCTCCCCCATTTTATCCCCTTGAGTCTGGCCATCTAGAGAGAGAGAGAGAGAGAGAGAGAGAGAGAGAGAGATAGTGAAAGAAGACAAAGAATAAGAAGAGGAAGTTGAGATTGGTGTTGCCAAAGCTAAGTCTTTGCTCAAGGTGTAGAAATTCAATCTAAGCCAAGTGAGTGTTCCTTAAATCCTAACCTATTTTTACTCAAAAACATCTGATCTCATCTCTAATCTTTTTGCATGACAAGAATAAGCTCAAATCTAGGCCATGCATGAAGAAATAAAACTAGATTCTTGGGTTATGTCCTCGTTCTAAACATTTAGCTAGGTACTTGGGTTATGTCCTCATTCTAATAATTCTACTTATTGGACTTTTTTTTTTGAAAAGTCAAAACTAAGTCTAGAAACATCTCTCGGGGACAAGTATTAGGTCTAGAGATAGATGTTGAAGTTATCTTTCATATGAAATTAGTTTGAACAGATTTGAACATATAAATCTCGAGTTATGAGATTTTTAACAAAATAATTCAAATCTAGACTAGCCTTTGTTGCAGAGGCCAAAACCCCATCTTAAAATGTGATCTAAGCTTTGGTCCTTTCAACGAAAGTTGTAGCTAACATTTGTTTCTACCTACTTTCCAAAAATGAGCCTTTTTTGTTGAGTTTTGTTCAGTCAAAATCCCTCTGCAAGTTACTTTCCCTATTTAGTGATTTGAAACCAAATTTGTCCAACTATTTTGTGAGATCCAAAACCCATGTTTTTATGCTCAAGTCAAAAAGTATTCTTCATGAAACATGTTAGGGACATATCTGTTAGGGTTGGTATAATAAAAATCATAATTTTAGTATTTAATTTTATTTTTAATAAAATTAATTTTCTATTTTATGAAAATCTTTATGAGCAATGTTTGTGTATCATTTCTTTAATGTTACGCATGAATGTCCGATATTCTGTATAATATTTAATCTGGTGTGTAGAGTACTGCTTGCACACAGAAAATTAGATTTTAGGTTTTTACAGAATACAAGTTATATGTTTACAGTTTAGATGGAAATAGACATACTATCGGTACGACTGTGGTAAATAGTTTTAGTAGGCCTGTATTGGTTACGGGGAACAGATAATAATGTCGCATATTGTTCCGACTCTCTATGCCAGTACACTTTGTGTGTATTGAATGAGACATTTGGGGTAATTAATTTTATACTGACTATATAAATTAAGTCACAACCTAAGGTTATTATGAATAATGCTTATCCTTTTAATCCTAAAATAATTATTAATTTACGTATATTTAATATTAGTTATTTTGATTCATTAGATGGTGCAATCTTATATGGGTCTATATTTTCGGTGAGTTGAATAGCGGTATTATTTATATGAAAAATATTAATTATTGACAAAATTCACTTCCCGAAAGATCGGGATTGACGATACCCCTTAAGGAAGCTTATAAGTTTTGATTGGATTAAACCCTACAGGTGGATTTAATTATCCGGCAGTCAAATAAATTAAGCAAAAGGGATTAAGAAATATCTAAATGCTGATTAAACTAAATTGTAAGTAATTAAATTTAATTGGCGGGTATCAAGAATCTTAACGTGGGGAGAAATGGTAAGCATTTAATAACAAGAGCTCAATGCAAGAAGGTTTTGAGATTATGGGTCAAAGTGCAATTATAATTCTTTAGTGGTGTGAACTGTAAATTAGTATTTTATGAAAATTACAGAAATCGCTGCGTCTTTCCATAATTGCTGAAGCCGCTAATAGGTGTTTGTATTCCACTGGAAGTCTTACTCATAATTACTTCCCAGGTCCCTACTGTAGCCTTATACATGTGCGGGTAGGTTGAACCAGTTTTATAATAATGATATATCATGTTTTATCTTTCAAGACGAAAGATATTTTGGTTCTTCCGGTACGAGTTCTCGATAGTCCGTAGATCACACTACGTTCGAGGATCGCATAAGGGAATAAGGTAGAAGATCTGACAGGAGCTTCAACTCAGAATCAAATCGTAGTTGAAGAATCGATCGACAAAAGGTATTCGTCTAAATTAACTTTGATTGCATAGATTTTATTTTGATCGTTTATCGTCAAAAATTTTATCTGAAGCCCGTTTTGGCAATTGCCCGTCCAGTTAATTTTTTTTTTTCAGATAATCGTTTGCAAAAACAAAGATCTTGGCAATTTTGCCTCTAACAAATTGGTATCAAAACCGTTTTGTTTTTTGTACTGTTATCGGAGCTACGTAGTTTTAGAACTGTTGCTAACTTTATTTTGCAGGCGTTCTAATTTCGATTTTGTGATCATCATTTATTTTCATGTTTGATTGAATGTGTGGATGATGATTAATTATTTTTTTTCTTGGGGTTTGCCGTGATAGATTAATTTTTTTAAATCAAATATGAGCATATGGGACATAGGTTTCGATGTAAAAATTTTATGTTCTTTGATTTTTTTTTCTAGTTTATTAGAAAAAAAAATAAGAACTGGTATGAAAGAACGAAGGCAGCGGCAACCGGTGTTTTTTTTTCTTTGTAATTTTTTTTAGTTTTTTTTTTGAATAAGAAAAAAGGTGCAAAGCAGCCGCCGCAGCAACCAAACAGAAAGTTTCAACAACGCAAACAGTAGAAGTTTCAGCGACACAAACAACAGAAAGTTTCAGCGACGCAAACAGCAGCAATTTTAGCGACGCAAACAGTAGCAGTTTCAGCGACACAAACACAGAAATTTCAACACGCAAGGTGCAGTGGCCAGCGTTGGTGCAGGTGTCTTGGGACAATTTTTCTGATAAGCATTGATCAATATGTGATATATTGTAGATCACTATGAACCAAGGAGTCCTGATGAAACTTGGACACAGGAAGCTAATTCACAAAAAAATTATTGCAGCTTATCCTTTTAAGAACATGAGATTGAAACTCTTCAGAGTTTTAATCGGATCATAAAACTAGGATATATGCATATCATGTTTATATATATACATATGCATATATAAATATATGTTGCGTGGATGATTGTATATCTGTTTTATTTATACTGTTAATTTAATTAATTTAAAAATTCAATTTTAATTAAAATATTTTGTAATAGAAAATAAAATTAAGTTTTTTTAGTTAATTAATTTTAATTAAATGAAAAAACTTTAGATATTTTATTTTTTTATAAAATATCACGTTTAAGATGATTTTTTTTAAAAATCGAATATCTTGGAATAACGTGAGAATTAATTTCAAATTTTGAATTAATTAAATAAAAAAATGTTTAATCGAAATAAATTATTATTTTTTGAAAAATGTGAAACAGAGAATAAAATAAATAAATGCCTTTAATCACTACCTTAGCTGAAAAGCTAGAGGAAAAACTGTGCATTTATTAAATTTTATTTGTTACGCATTTAAACACGAAAAGATAGTTTGATAAATCAGAATCTTTGAAATCTTGTAAATGGGAAGATGCTTGATTCTTACAGATCATGTGACTTTCGAAATTAATAAATTTAGTTTAATTAAATATTTTTTTATAATCTTAAAAAAATATTTTAAAAATATAAATGGGAGAGGAAATGTATTCACAGATAAATCTCGCGGTCTCCATCATCAGTTTGTAAGCGATGCAATTAAACTCTGCGTGTTGGCAGTAAGGCCTTCCTCCCCATCAGACAGATTAAGTACGGTATTGCCAGTGCAAACCTTCTTTAGGGATAATTCTGAATACTTATTAGTGTGGATCACTTCTCCATTTGAAGGGTTCATTGTAAAGCGATTAATTTGGGATTAGGTGATGGTTAACACTTAGTTATATATAATAGTATACTTTCTATCTGAGTCACTGCTATTATATACTAGACCAAAACTATATTAGCTATTTAATTTTACTTGGCAGAGTCAGTTGCTTAGATAGTAAAATTAAGGAAAATTGGCCTGTCTGGTCTTATGATGGATAGTAGACGTCCACCCATCGTGGCATGCTATTCACAGGAATCCAGGCTGTTGGTGAATTAATTTTAAAATGGTAGAGGGAACAAAATTAAAATGAATTCAAAGTTTTGCTCATCATAATTAGCTATTTTTTTACTTATGTAATTCTCAGGATTAAAATGGATTTCAACCCACTCGCTTTAATACTCAAAGAAAACAAACTAACGGGACTGAATTTTATTGACTAGAAATATAAGTAGGATATAGTTTTAACTACAAATGGTATTCTTTCAATACCAGAAAATATGTTTATTTCTGAAAAAAGGTTCTTCCTTTGAGCCAAAAGGCATGAAGAAGAAAAAGTCTCAGAAACAGGGAGACACGATTTCCAGGTAGTTAGTTCACCACAGACGGGTGTGAAAAAGCTGAAAGGCAAATGTTTTCACTACAATCGGACCCGACACTAGAAAAAGCTATGTCTAGTATTTCTCAAAAGGCAAAATAAATAGAGTAATTTCTATTTACTCATTATGGAAACATGTTTAGCGGTGTATTTACCGGTACCTGGTGTGTAGATACGAAAGCCACTAATCATGTCTGCAATTCATTGCAGGGGTTCCAGGAAATTCGACAACTTAGTAATGGGGAGATTTACCTGCATATGGGAAATAATACAAAGGTAATAGCAGTTGCAGTAAAAGATGTCACTTTTAGTTTTGGTGGAGATCGGGTTTTAATATTGAGAGATTGTCTTTATGTACCTGCCATTAGAAGGAACTTAGTTTCTGTTTCTAGATTGGCTAAAGACGGATATTTGGTTTATTTTAATATCTCTGTGGTTATTAAGGATAATAAACGGGTTATCTGTTCTGGTACATTGGTGGATGATCTTTATATTATTACTCTAATCTCTCCTACACTGCAACTGACTGAAACAAATAATACATCTGTATTTCCATATAAGAGAAAGTTTTTTTCTTTAATGAACTAAACGTTTCTTTGGCACTTACGCTTGGGTCATATTAATCTAAAAAGGATAAACAGACTGGTAGCAGATGGATCTTTAAGTTCATTAGAAGTGGAGGCACTTCCAGTCTCTGAATCTTACTTAGAGGGTAAGATGACCAAGAAGTCCTTTTCGGCCAAAGGCGATAGAGCTAAAGAACCGTTAGAGCTGGTTCATTCTGAGGTGTGTGGTCCTATGACAATTCGGGTTAGAAGTGGCTTTGAGTACTTCATCAGTACCATTTATGACTACTCAAGGTATGAATACATTTACCTAATGCACTGTTAGTTTGAATGCTTTTAGAAATTCAAAAAATTCAAGGCAGAGGCAAGAAGCGTCTGGGTAAAAGTATCAAATCACAACGATTCGACCGTGGTGTGGTATACTTCTTTGTAGAGTTTAAGGACTACTTGTCAACAGAGGGAATTGCATCCCAGTTGACTGCACCTGGCACTCCATAGCAGAATGGTGTAGCAGAAAAAAAATATGACTCTTATGGAGATGGTAAGGTCAATGATGAGTTATTCAGATTTACCCGATTCATTTTGGGGACTCACTTTAGAGACAGCGGCTTACATTCTGAACTTAGTGCCTTCTAAGTCAGTACCTTCTACTCCAACAGAATTGTGGACCGGGCGTAAGCCTAGTCTGAAACACATTCGTATTTGGGGGTGTCCAGCACATGTGCTGAAAGGGAATGCGGGTAAGTTGGAACCAAGGACGGAAGTCTATTTTTTTGCAGGGTATCATAAGGGAACGAAGGGTGGTCTATTTTATAATCCTAAGAATCAGAAGGTCATTGTTAGCACCAATGCTCGATTCTTGGAAGAGGATTATACTATCGATCACAAGCTCAATAGTAAAATTATTTTGGAAGCAATGAGAGAAAATACTAGTAGAAAGGAAGAGGAACCACAAGTCATTGATGTTCCATTACCTCGTCGTAGTGGGAGAATTGTCGGAACAGGTGCAAATCAAGAACAAGGTGCTGATGCACAGGATTCAGATTCTGCACAGCCTATTACTGCTAGTACACAGACAGAGATAGTGCCTCGTCGTAGTGGGAGGGTTGTTCATCAACCTGATCGGTATATGTTCTTGGGAGAGTCGTTTGACAAAATCTTGATAGAACTGGATACCGAGCCCTGTAACTACAATGAAGCACTAAAAGACAAAGATACAAATCTTTGGCCAAGGGCTATTAATTTAGAGATGGAATCGATGTATTCCAATCAAGTCTGGGAACTTGTAGAACCACCTGAAGGGATAAAACCCATTGGATGCAAGTGGTTCTACAAGAAGAAGAGAGGAGGATACGGGAAGGTGGAAACCTTCAAAGCTAGGTTTGTTGCTAAAGGGTTCACTCAGAAAGAAGGGATCGATTATGAGGAAACCTTTTTGTCGGTAGCCATGCTTAAGTCTATCCGAATTCTCTTATCTATCGCTACACATTTTGATTACGAAATCTGGTAAATGGATGTCAAGACAACTTTCCTTAATGGAAGTCTTGACGAGTGTATCTATATGATACAATTAGACGGACTCATTGCGAAGGGCCAGGAACACATGTTGTGCAAGCTTAAGAGATCCATTTATGGACTTAAGCAAGTATCGAGGTCTTGGAACACTCGGTTTGATCAAGCCATTAAGTCTTATGATTTTGGTCAAAGTCCGAATGAGTCCATGTGTACAAGAAGCGTGACGGAAGCGTGGTGATCTTTTTAGTACTTTATGTAGATGATATCTTGCTCATCGGAAACGATGTGGGGCCATTATCTACGGTTAAATTATGGTTATCTGGGCAGTTCGATATGAAAGACTAGGGAAAAGCCAGTCACATCTTTGGGATCAAGCTTGTGCAAGATTGAAAGTAAAGGATGTTGGGCTTATCACAAGCAAAGTATATCGATGATATCTTTGCTCGTTTTAGCATGCACTATTCTAAGAAAGGGTTTCGCCCTTTCACGTATGGAATCACTCTATCCAAGGATCAGTGTCCTATGACACCGATGAGATAGAGAAGATGAAGGCAGTTTCTTATGCTTCGGCAGTAGAAAGCCTCATGTATACTATGCTTTGCACTAGACCCGGCATCTGCTTTGCCATTGGCATAGTTAGCAGATATCAGTCTAACCCAGGGCAGGAGTATTGGACTGCGGTAAATAATATATTCAAGTACCTAAAAAGGACTAAGGATTATATGTTAGTTTACCAGGCAGACAGTCTAGTACCTTTTGGGGTATACAGACTTAGATTTCTAGTCAGACATAGAGCTTACATGAGCAGACAACCTTGCAGATCCTTTACAAAAAGCTTACCGGTTAAGACTTTTGATAGTCATGTAGAAGGCATGGGAGTCAGATGTATGGCAGTATGGTTTGAGTATAAGTGGGAGACTGTTAAGGTTGATATACTGAAAATCATGTTTTTAGTATTTAATTTTATTTTTAATAAAATTAATTTTCTATTTTATGATAATCTTTATAAACAATGTATGTGTATCATTTTTTTAATGTTATGCATAGATGCCCTATATTCTGTATAGTGTTTAATCTGGTGTGTAGAGTACGATTTGTACACAAAAGATCAGAGAGTACGATTTGTACACAAAAGATCAGATTTTAGATTCTTGCAGAATACAAGTTGTATTTTTACAGTTTAGATAAAAATAGACATACCATTGGTACAACTGTGGTACAGAGTTTTAGTAGGCCTTTCTTGGTTACAGGAAACAGATAATAGCGTCGCCTATTATTCCCACTCTCTGTGCCAGTACACTTTATGTGTATTGAACAGAATATTTGGAGTAATTAATTTTATACTCATTATATAAATTAATTCACACCCCAAGGTTATTATGAATAGTGTTTATCCTCTTAATCCTAAAATAATTATTGATTTGCGTATGTTTAATATTCGTTGTTTTGATTCATTAGAGGGTGCAATCTTATATGGATCTATATTCCCGGTGAGTTGGATAACAGTATTATTTATATGGTAAATATTAATTATTAACTAAATTCACGTCCCGAATTATCGGGATTGATGATACCCTTTTAAAGAAGCTTACAAATTTTGACCGGGTCAAACCCTGCAGGTGGATTTGATTATCCGGCGGTCAAATAAGTTAAGCGAGAGAATTTAAGGAAATCAAGATGCCGATTAAATTAAATTATCAGTAATTAAATTTAATTGGTGGGTATCGAAAGTCTTAACGTAGGGAGAAATTGTAATCATTTAATAACAGGAGCTCAATGGAAGAAGGTCTTGAGATTATAGGTCAGAGTGCAAATATAGTTCTTTATTGGTGTGAACTGTAATTCAGTGTTTTATAAAAATTGGAGAAACTGCTACGTCTTTTCATAATTACAGAAACTGCTGGTAGGTATCTATGTTCCACTGAAAGTTTTACTCATAATTACTCTCCAGGTCCCTGTTGTAGCCCTATATATACGCGGGTAGGTTGAACCAGTTTGAGATTGATAGATCATATTTTGTCTTTCAAGACGAAAGATATCTGAGTTCTGCCTGTACGAGTTCTCGATAGTCTGTAGCCCCAACTACGTTTGAGAATCGCGTGAAGAAGTACAGTAGAAGATCTAACTAGAGTTTCAACTCGGAATCAAATCGTTGTTGAAGAATCGATCGACAAAAGGTATTCTTCTAAATTAACTTTGGTTGCACGTGTTTTATTTTG
>JAULJZ010064134.1:1992-13382 GCA_032270985.1 Heliamphora pulchella | reverse complement strand
ATAAGAGGGTAGCATTTGAGTACCCCTCCTTTCATGTCGGTAGTAGGATATGTGTTGTATAACCTTTTCTTTCTTTCAATGGAAGCGTTAAAGAAACCTGTACCAGAATACGAGTCGTGTAGCAGATCAAAAAGAAAAGGACTCAATCCTTGGCTTGACCTAGCCCTCTTTTCAAATCATTAATTCCACTCTCGGTGCGGTGACGTCAACAATTCTATCATTCCTCCCTAGCTGGTGGGAACTGTTGACCCATTGCCTAGTTTAAGGTGCGGACCATTTACAAGCTTTACTCAAATGATTGTGCCTTTCCCTTTTCGCTTTGGGCACATGAGTACTTACCTGTGCTCTGCCCTTTGACCACAACTAGAGATGTTTGTAGATCGAGCAAGTAGGTGGTGGATAGAAGCCAAAGAGCAGCCTTATGCGTTCTCTTTATTTTAGTTTGTTGCCAGCTCGAGTTTGTCAGTGAGGACTAGGTATCTTTCTTATCCCTTCTTGTTTGATTTGTTCCTCTCTTTTTGTTGTAAGGCTGACTTGAGAAGTTATGCTCGTGTAGCTCTCTTTTACTCCTTTTATCGGGAGTCAGTTCTTTCATACTCCAAATGCTTTTGTTCTCTCTATTCCGTTCGGGCTCCCCGACTAGGGGACCCCTTTCTACCCTCTATAGATAAGTATTCTCAAATGGCGAAGCCTTAGTTGCAGTCCCACCCAAAAAAAGAAAGAATCTCCACTTCCTGTAGCTAAGCGAATGGGGCTCTTTTTGGCCCCTAAGAAGTATAGGATGAATCTTCCTCCTGCTTTTAGTATGTAGCTTTACTTCTTTAACTAACTGGTAGTTGAGTAAGGCTAGTTCAAGCCATCTGCTATGGGAATAAAAACCTGTAAGAACTTTCTAAGAGAAGCTCTCTTTTCCTCCGATGGTTTGTCGTAGATCAGGGAATGCTTTCAGATTCAAAGATTTTCTGCCGATATGAATGCCTCTCTTCCTGCCTTTAGGAAGTAGTAGAGTGATTCCTTCCCTTGTCATAGATAGATAGGTAAATGCCTGAGTGAGTCTAGTCCGAATAGTAGTTATCCTTTTTCCTGTTAGATCTACTTCCCACCCTCTTACTATGGTCGAGCACTCCTTCGCACCCTTACTCTCATAGCTAGTGCTCTGTACTTGCACGCCTCGTATAATAAAGAGATCGAGAAAGCAATGCTGCGTCTTTCCTTTTATTCTTTTGCTGCCAATATGGTTGCAACTGATATAGTCGGGGAACTACTGAAGTGGTATCTATTTGTAGGTGCGTATGAGTCCCCATGTAGGACACAGCAGGCTGCATCCTTGGGAAAAAAGGGAATGAAATTGGTGTCCTTGAAATGAGTTGTGATGAAGGATATAGTACCCTAGTGTTGTTTGACAGGGGAAAGTCAAACTCCGTAGTAACAGTACTGTGCTCAAATTTTGCACCAGCAGTCCCTATGCCACAGTAACTTGGTTGCCATAAACTTGATTTAGAAAGAGCCTATGATAGGATAGAATGGAAGATCATTATCAAAATCTTTAGAGGTGAAACTTGGTGTAAATTTATTTATACCTTCATGTCCACCACCCACCTCTATTGCTATTCTCATCAATGGGAGGCCCTGCACAAGACACTGGGTTTAAACTTGATAGGGGAATCAAACAAGGTGACCCCCTCTCCCAGTATCTCTTTCTCCTTTGTTCTGAAGTCCTCTCTAACTTGAGCCATAGGCACAATAAAACTGCTAATCTCACAGGGGATGTTGCGGGGAATAATGCTCTTGCTTTGGCTCACCTTCTTTTTACTGATGATTGCTAACTTCTTACTAAAGCTAACCTTCTGGAGTGTCAGGTGCTCCAAAATTTGTTGCAGGATTCTAGCAAATGTACGGGTCAGAGGATGAACATGGATAAAGAAAGATTCTTTGAAGTTCTCCCTACAATCATAGACATAAGAGATTAACGAGAAGTATCATTGGCCTAAAAGAGGAGAATGCTTTGTAGAACTATCTTGGAGTGCCCGTTGCAGGTAATCGAGTTTCATATTTCAAGTTTAAGAAGCTTCTGGAAAATTTCTGTGGCAGGTTGGAATCATGGAGAACCTCTCGGACGCCAAAAGGCAGCTCTTCTTCCATTCAGGGGCCTACCCTCTTTCTTCGTAACGAGTGTTTCCCGAGCTGCAGAGCATTTATGAGTGGATGTAGCTGTGATAGCTTAGAGTTTCACTGATTGGTATACCGAATTCAATCCAGCCTAAGCGTACCTGAGGCTACCCTGGTTGCGACAAGAAGTACAGATATCTTCCAACATGCCTTAAAAAGGTCCGGAGGTGGGGAACATATAGGTGGTTCCCTGCGCCCAACGTATACTAATAAGCCAAGTGTTATCGTGAAACTTAACAACGATTTCAAGTTACCCCATCTATCTAGCTCCAGCCTTTCATTCACTTTGTTGTTCACTCTAATGTTATTTAACTCCTCATCCCACTGTAGGGGATCTGGGCTTGGATCGTATATCAACTGCAAGGTGTTATCAATGATTCTATCGATCAATTGTGGAATACTGTAAATAGCACACCCATATGGTAAATCGAAATACCCTATATAGATTTCGACAGCAAAACATCCTATAAATATAGCGATTTTACAGCCCAGATGCCCTTTGGCATGTTACACACCACCATCTTTGTGTGGTTCTTTCTCCCTCTTGCGCATCTTGTGCATCTTCATTGTCTTGAGCATCTTGTGCCTCTCACATTTGTTGTTCCCAATGGGACTCTCTGATCCTCCTTATCATCTCTTGTGTTACCCGTTCTCTTTCCCTATCTATTTCCTCCTGTGCTTGTCTTTGTCTGTCCTGGTTAATAACATTCCTGTAGACCATTAGATATCTCCGAATGATTTTATATGTCCTCATCTTATTCATATAGTTGGTGAGAGCGATTTTGCTCCATTGACTTTTCATTCATTCGATTCTAACAATTCGCTCTTTCTCCTAGTATCTTTGCTGTTGCTCAACCAACTCGTTCCATTTTCTTCCTGATCTCAAATAGCTATATTTTGATTCTCGAATTCTGTTTGCCATACAGTTCTTTTGATTCATCATTGCTTTTTATTATTATATATATCACCATTTTTGTCGATTTGAACAGTACCATTAACACAATATAATACACTATCCCCAGGTTCAATAGAAAAGACTTCTTTAGAAGAGATAGAGAGTTTCTCGAAATGTCTTTGGAGTTTTTCTTCATCTATGAAAGAAGCTTCGTTGTGGCAATAGAGAAAAACTTCAAGAAATGATCTTTTATAAGATACTCCAGGAAATGCAAGCGGAAATTCATGATCCAATTTGGATAAGACAAAATTGAGTAGAACCATAGTAAGAAAGCCAACAAATGGAATACCGTGCCTATCTCCAAATGGAGAGTAATTAATTATTTGAATCTCTCTACCATCTACATCCAAGATAGGCGTGTTCAGGTGTTTACAGACTAATTCCATAATTTTCTCATCCTTCACTATATGTGATAGCTTCATCAAAAGATGATCTCACAAGAAGTTAATCGGATCATTCAATGTTTATAAGGAGGTCAACATCCGGTATTGTCCTTATTCTGGTTTATGTGGATGACATTGCTTTCTCTAGTAATGACTTAGCTTCGATAAATGAGCTTATGAGAACATTAAGAACCCAGTTTGATATAAAAGATTTAGGGGACTCAAAGTCTTTTATGGGGATTGAAGCGATGAGGTCGCAAAGAGGTTTGGAACCTAGTGTAAGTATTCAATGGATTATTTATTGTCAAAAGCTGGTCTTTCTGCATGAAATCGGAACAAGATCTAAAATTAGCCTCAGATGTAGGAGAGCTATTAGATGACCCATCTACTTACAGGAGACTTATTAGGGGCCTTTTCTACCTTATCAATTATCGCCCAGACATTGCTTACACTTTCAACATAGGGGGAGTGATCTGTCGATTTTGATGGACAAGCCGAGATCATCTCACTTAGAAGTTGCTATTCGGATTCTGCGATACATCAAAACCTCACCGGGAAGAGGTTAATTCTTGCCTACTTCATCCTCTCTTCAGCTGTCTTGTTACTCTTATATTGATTTCATTAAGGCAGTAGGTTATTCTAATTGGATTTCGAACATCGTTCCCGTGCCCAAGAGGGATGGACGTGCTCGCATATGCATCGACTCTCTTAATATAAATAAAGCATGTTCCCAAATATGATTTTTTGCTGCCGAACATTGATTTTCTCTTGGACAAGACTATTGTGAAAGTCTGCCTACTATACTACTACTACTACGATTTGCCGACGATGAGAATTTCTAATCGTCGGCTTCCTCGAGGTAGAGTTCGTTTTGTAATAGGAGCCCCGTTGGGCTTTTACAGAGCTTGGCCTGCTTTCGCATTAACTCAGCATTGGTGATTTGGTTCGTAGCAGCCCAAGTATATCCATGAGTTCCTTTTACACGCTACGCTATCCTTAGTGACGATATCGTCATCAGAGATGAGCGGGTGGCCTAGCGTTATCACGAGCTAATGTCGCAACTGATTGCTCCATTTTTGTTAGATAAATTGATAGTATCGTCAGTTGGTGCTTTGGAGTTTGCTAAGCGGTTCTTCATACGCGGGGTGACTAAGAACTTGAGTTCCGTCTCCTGACGCATGTTAAGATCCTTAGTTAGTTCCATATCCCTTATTTCTGTAATGAGGGCCATTATGTGTACGGATCTTCAATTGTCGTATCGTTTATGGGAAGCTGGGTACCGGGTGTATTCTCGACACACGGTGCCTCCTGGGAAACACTGGCATCGGCATTTCCTCATCTTTCACTCACCGAACGGTGTGTCCTCTCCCTTTTTTGATCTAGTTAAGCGCAACCACTGGTAAACACTTAACCTATTATCAACAAGGTATGGTGAGAGGGTACCTGATTAGGCTCTTGACCCCTCGATTCCCGAGAGACTCGGTGATCTCAAAGTTATTCGAAGCCTGGTCAGAGTACGACTGGTTAGGAAAGGCATGGGTTTTGCCCATATGGATGAAGTTCATTATCTCTTACAGGTCTTGGTACTACACTATCGCGCAGGATCTCAATACTCCCATTGAGGTGCTACTTAGCTCTCCGGTTGTGCCACTGGTGACTAACCGTACAAATAAATGTGATCATTTTAAGAATTACGGTGCAATCTTCTGGTGTTACGACTTGGTGCTCTCTTGTGAAGAGCCAAAAGCTCTTGACGTAGGGGGGTTCGGTTCAGTGTGTTCACCTCCATTTGCGCCCTATTTGAGACTAAAACAGGTGGGGTGGCGACCTCGTCTTAAGATAACGTCTAGGCAATGGTTTCCACGTCACGATGTTTATTTGAAATATGAGTTGCTAAAATTTGTCCCTTTTGAATGCATTTACCCCTATGAACTTGAGGGATGCATACAAGTCTTTCGAAGGCTTATACATAACAAAGGAATGCTTATAGTGTCTCCATTACCTGATAAAACTCTCTTTTTCGGTAAAAATAATGATCTTTCCCTTGTGTTCGGCTATAGCGGAAACCCCTGAATCTAGAGCTTATGGTCTTAAAAGCGTTCCAACCTAGTTCCAACAAAGCACTTCGCGGCACATCATCGGTAGGGGAAAGCGGAACTGCTTGACGCTGCATACTAAAAACAACAAACCTGATTCGTATCATTATGCTCAATAAAAGGAATAGGGGAAGCTAAAATAAAAAATATTAGAAGGAAGGGAAAAATGCTTCGAAGATGAATCTGTTCCCCGGAGCTGGAACAACTTGTTCTTCCTAACCTGATTCAATGCCAAAGAATTCCCTGTTGCTACCATATAGTATTCATCTCTCCTGAAGAAAGCATCTGTTCCTTGATCTCTAAGATATTTCATCAAATTCTGTATGGATCCTAAAATCACCAATCCTTGCATGAATATGGGTTGTGCTCGAGAGGCTATGAATCAATTGGACCCTACCAATCGAATGAATTGTAACACTCGTAATGATCGACTTTACGAAGATTCCATTGGATGCCGAAAGCTCGTAGCATTGGTCCGACCCCATTCAGAAACTAAAGAAGCTGGGCGTGCCCGCCGGCCCCTGACCTGCCTCCGATTACTGAAAGTGAATTCGTTTTCTATTATCCTATGCCGGCCTATCATTCATTGGTTAGGTTTAGGGAAAAAAGCTAGCTTTAAGTCATCTCTTCTTCCCAGTGAAAGCTAAAGGCCTTGGTATAGTAAGAGTGTGGTGCGTGCTCTCTCTATTGTGTAGATGCACTCCTGGGAAGGGAAGCCAGAATTCTTGATGTAGATCGATCAATCCTGCCCTGTTCAAGTGATCACCCCGAATCGAGCGATATTGGGTATAGCCTTAATGACTATTCATAATGGGCCCTACCATTTGACGTACGCATGCTATGTAGTTTTTGTTTTTCTACTTTTGCTGTCCCTTAGCCCCTCTCCCACCTTTTCTATCTATCATTAGAAGTAGGGCGGCCATCGATCGATGAATTGCTAAAGATAGGACCGGGGATTCCATTTCAATAGAGAAAACTATCGATGGTCACATTAGAACGGGAACAAATGGGAAGTGTGCCCCCGGTTCTATTCCCTTTTTTATTCGGATGAGACGGCAGCGAGCAATCGATAGAGAGCAAGGGATGCTAGCGCTCTGATCCTAGTATTCCTTGCTTCAGTAGGTTCAGGGAGCTTTGGCATCGGGACGCATTACGATAGCTAGGCCGGGTGGGATTATCTGTCAGATGGTTATTCATCAAGTGGATCCTTTGCCCCTTACCTCAGTAGCTGGGTCCGAAAGGTGGTAACCGGCTTTGGTGAAAACTCTTCTAACAATCAATCGCAAGGGATTTGAATGAAGTGGAACCGATTTCGAATCAATCGGTCAAATCACTCGACTGCAGAAATGAATTTGTCGAAAGAGGCCTATTAGCCTGAACCTTTCGTCGGCTAAAACAAACTCCTATTCTTGGCTCTGACAGTCTCTTTAATTCAAATTCAAAAAAGTCAGTATGTGGTCCCAAAATCCCCTTCTGCTTGACTGCCAGTTGAAAGGCCTTTATGCCTTGCAGTTGGCTACCTTCCACTTGGCCTCTTCTGCTCTTATATCTAGGATATCTCCAGTCAGGTGATGAATCTTCTTCCACTCTCAAACCTCTAAGGAGTTTTAGAGCAATGTCTTTATAGGCGGTTGGACGACCTTCGATTGAAGCGACTTCTGCGGATTGCAACTGCATCTGGTGTTGGATCAAGGCTCTTAGTCGCTCAAGACGTCGATGCGCCACCGGGTCGACCCGCAACTAGTCCGATGGAATTACCGGTGATAGTCGTTTCATCACCCGCTATGGAAACCAAAACAACGTCTGGTGCGCCCTCCTCTACTCCTATTTCGGCTCTTATATATGGTGCTCCCTGGCTTAGTCTTTTTACCCAAGCATATCTTCCAAGACCTCAAGACTCATTTTGATATGTGCATGTTGGAATCGATGAGTGATCAGAGCGACCCGCAACTTACCAGCGTGGAGAGTTTCGATGGATGCCATGAAGACTCTTCTGCGCCAAGGATCTTAGGGGTACCACAAATAGTTGGATCGTAAGATTTTTTCTCACATCCCACTTCCTTCCTTCTTAGACCACTCATTTTCCTACAAACCTCGTTCCCTCAGTTACCTTTTGATCTGCGTTCAGAGAAAGTTTTGGAACCCTTGACTTTAAGCCGAGGGCTAACACAGACATTGTGGGGCCATGTTTCCCGAGAGCCATCCTTCCCTCCTTTCCCTATAAAGTTCATATGGCCTAGCGATTTTCTAGTTATTCTACTTCTTAGAATTATAGGGCGAGGAGCCAACCCATAAGAAGGCTCTGAGCCAACTATAATACTAAGAGTATGACCCTAATCTAAGAAGATCAAGATCTCGATGAAAAGAAAGATTATAATCACGATAATGGATAACGAAAAAGGCCTGAAAGCAATAGAAAGAGATGTCAAGATTTCGGGATATAAAGCTGTAAGGATGGCTGTCTAATCTTAAACAAGACATCTAAGTCTAAGTCTAAAAAGGAGGTCAATAAAGTGAAGATAAGAATCTTAAGATCATAATTTCTATTAGAAAGGGGCTAAAGAGAATCCATATAAATAAATAGATGACAATGCCACTAAAGAATACCTATAGCACTACTGGGGTGGCGTGGGACGAGTTTACACGTGGAAGCAGCTCAACTTCCCTCCCTCCTTATACAGTAGAGAAATGTAGGGTAGACACTACTCCTATTAAGGCCTGTATAAGCCCCAGCAATCAAACTAAAGTGCTAACGCACCTTATCTTATTAGTAAAGAAACCTTTCGCCTTTATTGATGAGATATAAAACAAGCAACCAACCTAATAAAGTGGCAACAAGCACCTTCTTTCTCAAAGTCAACTTTCTAGCTTATTGCTTTAGTTTGATTGCAGCTAGCGCGCTTTACTAAGAAGATAGAAAGGGCTTTTCTCGTTTAGTATTGCTTTTTATTTTGATAGAAGTAGGTGCTTGCAGGGTATAGGATGATCTTACGGAGGAGAGTCATGCACATCCATCGGCAAATACGGATGGAGTAGCAGATCCAAATCCGGAAGCAGGGGTGGGAGGATCATCTGACCCTAGCATGATCCTCTACCGGACCAAGCTGATAGAGAAGGTTGGACCCATCGAGGGAGGGAGTGAGGCTTTCAACCGGACTAGGGAGGGTCAGGTAGAGCTGTATTTGTCGAGGCAAGGTTGGACCAGAATCAACAGAGATTGGTGCTACGAGGGCGAAGCTAAAATCACTTCGTGCCGCTTGCTGGGCGAAGTCAAACTTCGCGACGAAGCAAGAAAGAAATTACGACTTCACCAACCACTTAGGCCTAATCATCCCACTTCTTTCCTCAATCCCGGATATCAATTTCTGATAACCACTTTCACCCGATCCAATTCACCTCCATCGAGCCAGCGAACTAGTAGATCATCTTTTCTGAGGAATGGAAGGATGTAGCGGTATTCGAATTATCTGGCTACACGATGAGAAAAAAGCATCCGTGAACTCCTTACTAATAGTTTCTTCTATCTAGTACTTAATTAAGATGAATGCCAGTAAGAAGTGCATCTTGCTTGGAAAGACCGTTACCGAAGAAATGGCTATTAGATGGGCGATTCCCTCCTTTCCATTGAAGTAGGGAAAGCGGGGTGAAAGCTCTAAGCCCGCATCTTTAGCTTCTATTTATTGGAGGGGCAGCGGATCCAATCCATTCAAAGGGGGAGCAGAGAAGCAGGAAGGCAAAGCAAGGGAAGAGATATGAATTGCACCGAAAGCAATGCCCTTCGGAATGCATTGCTTGGGCTAAGTCAAAGTTGCTGATATCTTTTTCTTGTATTCTCTTCCTTGGGAAACACACCTCCCACATCATCTGCTGTCTCGCATCCATCGGGATGAGTGTTGCGTCTGTATTATCTTTCCCTAAGGTATATTGTATTGAAAGGCCATCACTTGAATCCGAGCAACAAAACGAGGAAGTTGGTGAACTAATAGATATTCAGTAATGAATATGATGTGGATCCGTTCCAAGGCCCTTCATTCAAAACCTGAAGGCGTTCTTTTTTTCTAGGAATCTGTAAATCAGAGGAGCGCAACCAAGTTTCAAACCAAAGCCCTGCAAGGGATGTGAAACCCTTCTCAATGTCTTCCACTTACCCAGTGGATCCAGGAGGCAAGGGGAATCTGTTGATTGAATCCATTCTTGATGTTGTGCCGCTAACAAGGCCTACCTATTCTCCCAATGCAACTCGGCTTTTTAGGGGCATGGCATTCAATCCTATCTCAATATATGCTCCTCCAAGGCCTGAGGGTGGATTGAATCCAATCCCATCCAGCATAGGTGGGTAGAGTTCACTCATTCGGTAGCGAGGGGAAGATGAACAATGATGCTATAGCTGCTCACCTTTTCGCTATCTGCCTTGTTGTGATAGGGGGCGCCCACCAACCAATCTTTCTTTCTATCTCGAATTCCTGATCTTTGGTGCCAGTGGAGCAAAGGAAGCGGGGGACGAACTCCTCTATCTATCCTATAAATGGGTTGGATCTATTAAATGAGATCCTGGAGAGAGGGCTGAAAAAGGATAGGAGAAATTTTGATAGCCATATCGTTAATAAAGAATTGTGTAATTAATTGGACTATAGTCCTCTGTCCGGCAGGCAATTTCTGTGCAACTATGGTTTCTATAGTCCCTGCTGTGCCAGCAATAGGGAATCCTTAGAAAATCGAAACTCCCCAATTCGATATGTAGAACAAGAATGCAAGTTTTGTGATAGTTTGATTCCCCACAAATTAAGACTTTAGGGTTCTTTCACCAGTCTTAATTGCAGTCTCGACACAGCCTATTTCGAGACTGGGATGAAGGGATGAAAGATTTGAGTTCCATATAGTCTTTCAAGCGTCTACTGCACTCACGCCTTCCGCCCCTATTCGAAACTTCTTCCTCGGCTTTTGACAAGAATAAGAGAACATAATCTGTTCATTTCTCAAGGGTCGAGTGCTCCTTCCCCTTCCTCTTTAGGGCACCTACTGCTGCCCCGTTCTTTTGTTATTTGGAATCGGAATAGGCACAACCCAGTTCATTCGATTACTACAGGGATGAACCCAATTCGAAATATGAACCGTAAAAGAAAAGACCTATTAAACCAATCACAGGAATACCAATTACAGTACCTATCAGCCAAAGAGGAATCCTTCCAGTAGAGTAGTATAGGCCATTTACCCCACTTCCTTCCACATTTCATCAAGTTGTCATGCTATAGACATAAACAGTCATGGATAATTTTGAGATGAGATCCGTCCGAATGGGATAAGAAAATTCCTACTATTATTATTCTCTTTCTTTCTTTTAATTTAAGAAAAAATTGGAAAAGAAAACAGCTAGTTCAGCTCGTCATATATTGGCTAAGAACCCCCAGTAGAGACTGGTACGGTTCAATTCAACATTTTCTTCATTCAGGTTTGATTGTGTTGTAGCTCTATAATTCAGATTAGGTTTCTCGTAGGATGAACTGCATTGCTGATATTGACCCCAAAAAAGAAAGGGTAAGTATAGCTAGTCCGTGAACAGCCAACTATCGCACTGTTAAAATGGGATAGGTTTGATCTAAGCTTACTAGACTAATAGGGGGCCTCCTAAAAGGATATACTAAATTCATCGAGTTGTGCCAAAGAATAAAAACGTCATTTTATTTAATGGAATTCCTTGTCTGCTCTCTGTAAAATACTCCTTTGGCCGAGGGCTCTCAAACCTATACCAGAAAAGGAAGGTAAACCCGTGCTGATGAATAACCAACC
>JAULJZ010064123.1:0-13383 GCA_032270985.1 Heliamphora pulchella | reverse complement strand
TTGATGTTAAAATCAAATCTGAGGGGGTGTTACTATAATTTTTGAAACCACAGATGGGGTTTCTGTTTTTGTCAGAAATCTCATGAGGGGTCAGTGTAATTTACCCTTAATTTTTTTGAATTTTATTTAATTTTATTTAAAACCCAAATTTAATTTTTTAAATGAAATATTGCACAAAAAAATGAGAGAAATAGTATAATCTCAACTCAGGGAAAACGCAGCATTTTCCCCCAAAACAACCCTAATGTGATTTTTTAAATTAAATATTGCACAGTAGTGAGAGAGTATAATCTCATTTCATGAGAGAGAGAGAGTACCAGACGGTTCAAAGTCTCCAGACCAGTAGCACTGTAGCAGATGGGTCACGCTCACGCTGTCGAGGACTCACGGGCCACAGCGAGGTGGTTGATGACTCGACGTCGACGGTGGTCTGCCCTTCAGCTTCAGGCGCTGCTTCAGCCCTTGCCTCGTCGACGTTGTCGGTGTCTCACTGTCTCTCTCAGACTGTCAGATCTCGGTGTCTCTCGGTGGCCGGTGTTCTCCCAGACGTCGTCGGTGTCTCTCACGGTGCTCTCTCACTGTCTCACAGGCTCTGCATCTCACTCTCAGTCTCTCGCGGTGCTCTCGCAGTCGCCGTCTCGCATGAGTCGTGTCTCAGTCTCGCCTCTCTCAGCTCAGGCCTCAGAGGGGTCACTAGTTTACAAAATTATTGTTTTTCAATACAAATATTTTTTTTTTTTTAATTTCAGGAGGGGCACATGACCCCCTGGTCACATGCTCGCTCCGCCACTGCTCGTTTAGCTATAAATAAACTAGTGCGTGCCCCATTAAGGTTAACGCCTTCATTAAGCTTAATATTATCTGATTAACAAATGGGACCTTGTCAACATCATTTTATCTAAAAAAAGTAACTGGGTATATTAAGAAATGTGAATATTTTGTGTGCGCTCTTGTTCTTAGATGTAGAAATTAGATTGATCCAACACTCAGGCGTATAATTGTGCCCAACATCAATACCCAAGTTTATTGGTTCTTTAAATATGATTTTGAATAAAATTAAATAAGTTTCAGAAAAAATTACACAAGCACCCCTTATACTATGAGCGTGTATCACTTTACCCTCTAAGCTAAAAAGCGTACAAATAGACCCTATTAACCATTCATAATGAAGGTGAAGCTGACTCCGATAACAGAAAATTGCAAATGATCATAATATCCTTAAACCAATATTCAAACCCTAGTCCGAAATTAGTTAAAGAGCACTACTCTCTCTCGTTTCGCTCATGCGCAAGGGAGAAGCCCTAGTTGAAGACTGTATTGAACGCTATTAGAGGCTCAAGACGAGGACTGCAAAACAAAAGTTGAATACTGTATCGACGGTCATCTCTTGGGGGCCATTAAGATTTTGAACCGAAGTTGAAGACTCAAAGGTATGTACGAATCCCTAATTTGTGTGGCAATGCTGGTTATTTTTTCCTTTGGTTTAAGGTGTTTGATGTATGATTTGGTGTTTTCTTTCAACTACAAGAAATTTGGTTTTTCAAATTTCTTCAATATTAGGGTTTATAAAAAAAGGGAAAATTAGGATGTTCTAAACAAATGTGTTGCATGCTGGTTATTTCCCTTTTTGATTTAAAGGGTTTGATGTATGATTTTATGTCTTCTATCGATTTGAAGAAATTTGTGTTTTGAAGTGTCGAGAATTTTAGGGTTTTCTTAAAAAAATGTGTTTGCTGATTAGGGATTCTAATTTCTTTTGCAATTTATGATTAATTGCAAAAAAATGTGTTTCGGGGGGTGTTCGTGTAATTTTTCCTATGTTTTATCGGTTAAAGTCTTCTTTCCAAATTTTGGAGTTAAAATCTACTGGAGGTGAGAGTTTAGAAGTCTATATAAAGCCATTGAGTACTTCTAATTCAATTAAAAAAAATAGATAGTTTAAAGGAATTTTTGAAGCTCTCTCGTAAATTGCATCATCACTTTTCCTCCCTTACAAATCCTCTAGCCAAACCCTATCTTTTCCCTCTTCCATCAATCAACCCTAGCTTGCAAAATGTGAAGGAGTAAAAAACAAGGTTATTCTCCTAGGGAATTAATACACCATCTAGAAAAGTCCTTAACTTCTCCTTTCTTGCTTTAATCATCACCCTAAACCTATCTTAAATCCTGAAGTTTTGTATTCGACTTTGACTAAAAATGCTCTGACTTAAACGATGCATGTAGTTTGCAGATGATTGCAGATACCTGTAAGTTTATCCCTCAGGGGTGGGTCCCAAGGGCACTGCCTTGAGGGGGTTCCTCTGTAACCAAAAAAAAAATAAAGTAAAAGTGTGCCTAGTTTAGACCCCCATTAATGGAAGTCTAGGAAGGGTGATTGGTTATGGATCTAACCTTTAGGATTATGTTCACAGAGTAGTTGGCCTCAAGTTCGAACCTCCAACCTCCAGGTTAATAAGAGTTCTAACTCTTCCCCAAATTTCTTTAGGTTACTATTTTCTTGAAATTCCTTTTCCATCTTAATTCAAGTTAGTAAGCAAAGTGCACTACTACATTTATCGCTCAGTGGCATGCTTGTTTAAGATATTAGATTCCATGAGTAAGAAGTAAGAACCAACTTGATGGTGAAGGAACCCTGAAAAGAGCTGCAGCTGTTGATATCTTCAATGGCTGGTGCGCAATGTCTATGCACGAGTTCCAACTTTTTTGCACACAGAGAATCATGATGAGGTATATTGACTTGAATTTGAACCTGAGAGTAACACGTCATTTTGCAAAACTAAAGGGAAATTTGGTGTAGATACCCCATCATTAGGCCAAGAAATAGAAACTGCATCCATATTGCTGCGGAATATCAATTTTGAGAAATTAAACAACATATAGGCAGAGTGTGTGTGTGTAAGAGAGAGAGAGAGAGAGGAATAAGCAAATAAAGAAAGGCTTATCAAATGACATGTCAGCTAAGAAACAAATTAAAATACATTTCAGCAGCAAATCAAGGAAGGTCAAGGAGAGATATCTTAAAGATATTGTAACATTAATGGGGTTTTCTAGATTTATATTTCCGTCAGCAGTCCAGACTACCATTCAGGCTGAAGAATTACAATTACTATCAAAGGATGAGATTTCTACTATCAAAGAAACACTTGCTTCCACAACCAGCGTTAGTGAAAACCTTACTATTTAACCTTGTGGCTCTAGGAAAAGGTCCATGGCTTGGGATCATTTCACTAAAATGAAGACTGAAGATGGAAAACCTAGAGTTTCCCGTAATTATTGTGGTGCTCATTATGCATGTGATCCTAAATTGAATGGAACTTGGTCTATGTTAACTCATTTGGAGTCACAATGCAAAAAGTATTCATATAGAAATGTGGATAAGTCTCAAAAAACTATAGGCTTTCAACCTAAACAAAAATCAAGAGAGGGGGAAACAGGTGGAACATTTAGCGTCCCAATTAGTTTTAGTGTGGAAGCATGTAGTTGCCTTTTAGATTTGTAGAGGGCAAAGGGTTTAAGTAGTTTTTGCATATTGTGCAACCAAAGTGGTTAAAAAAAATTCCTTCTCACATTATGGTTGGAAGAGATTGTTATGATGTTTACATTAAACAAAAGAGTAAATTGAAGTGTGCCCTTCGAGGTCAATGAATTTGCTTAACCACAGATACTTGGACATCCTTGCAAAATTTAAATTACATATGTTTAACAACACACTATGTTGATAGTGATTGAAAACTACACAAACGCATTCTTAGCTTTCGTTTAGTTGAAATCACAAGCAACTCATGGTAGGAAAATTGAAATGTGTTTTGCCTAATTAGGGAATAGAGAAAATACTTACTTCGATAGTTGACAATGCTAGTTCAAACAATGGAGTGAATCAATTCCTTAAGAAGACAAAGAATCGGAAGAGTACTAATTTGAATTATGAATTTTTGCATATGAGACGCCATATTTTAAATCCTATTGTCTGTGATGGTTTGCGCGACATGGATAAGTCAATTGTAAAAGTGCGCAATGCTGTGACATATGTTGAATCATCTCCATCTCAATTTGCGACATTTATGGGCTGAGAAAGAGGTAATAATTTCATGTACAAGTTTTACTAGCTCTAAATGTGCCTACTAGATGGAATTCAACATACATGATGTTGGAAAGAGCTGAAAATTTTCAAAAGCTTTTGAACGCCTAGAAGAACAAGATTCCAACTTCATCAGTAGTTTGGGAGAGGATGAGAATGAAGAGGATGTGGTTGGGGATGAGGATAATAATGCGAAGAGTAAAGGAAGGTGTGGGGGGCTCCACTGGAAGACGATTGGAACAAGATTACGTTGTTTGTGAAGTTTCTTAAGCTTTTTTATGATGCCACAATGCACTTTTCAGGATCTTTGCACGTCACCTCTAATGCTTTTTTCATGGAGTTCATTTTAATTAAAAACACAATTGACCAATTGTGTAAACATGGAGACTTGTTTCTAAGTGCAATGGCGTTGGGAATGAAAAGTAAATTTGACAAGTATTGGAAAAACTTTGAGAAGATGAACATGTTATTTATTGTGGTGGTTCTTGATCCTCGTTACAAATTGAAATATGTGAAATATTGGTTTGGAGAATTGTATGATAATGCAATGGATAAAGATTTAACGAACATTGTGAAGGAAGCATTGGTTAAATTTTATGATTGGCATGTTAGGAATGATGCAACTACAAGTGGTACAATATCAAAATGAAATCAATTCATCACAATCGATGGAGTTTGAAGGTGATGAGCAAGATTTTCATGCCATGTTAAAATACCAATTTAGGAAGCACTTGGAGGAAAAAGATGACATGGGAGGCATGTTAGAAGTTGAAAAGTACATGGGTGAGACTTGTGAAGCCGATGGCGACATTTTTGATATTTTGGGTGGGTGGAAGCATAATTGTTCTAGATACCCATGCCTTTCCCAAGTAGCATGGGTTGTCCTTGCAATTTCGGTATCTACAATAGTTTTTGAATCCACATTTAGCACAGGAGGTCGTATTCTTGACCCTTTTTGTACTAATTTTTCTCCAATGATGGCGGAGGCTATGATTTGTACACAGAATTGAATTCGATCATCGTCTACCCATATTAGCCTTTGAGTTTGAGATTCTATGGACTATGTAGAAGAAATTGACTCGGGTACTATAAACTTTTTTTTTTCTTTTGGTTTTCTTATTTTCTCTTTACTTTGATGCATTTTTTTACCTTCATTTAGAACTTACGGAGGCAAGCTCAATGGAAGCCACACTTATTGAGGATTGATTATGTTAACAGCGTAACTATGAGTTTTGTTTTCTCAAATACCATTTTATTTTTATCTACTTGCATATGATCCTTATTTTACATTATGGTTACAGAATTGCAGGTTGCAGTTTCTTTTGCACTTGCACTGGTTGCTAGCATGCTGCCTTCTGGACTGAATCTTTGTTCTCCATTGAAGCTTTTTCTTTGTGCTGCAATGCTACTATTTTCCCCATTTTTGAACTTTGTATTATTTTCATTTTCGAACTTGTATTTTTTCCATTTTTGGAATGTGATTTGTGGACCTTCGTCCTTCTGAATCTGGTTGTGGGTGGACTACTGGACGGTCCAGACTGCTGACTTGTGGTGCGGCCTGTTTATGATTTCATGAATTTCTGAGTTATTGAATCTTGTGTGACTTATTTGTAACATTTCTATGTGATCAACCGATACCTCCAAGAACAAAAGAAAAATTTTATAAGACAACTATTATACCAACAATTCTATATGGGACATAATGGAGGTGTTTAGCAAAGCTACTGCTAGTAGCTTTGGCTTCCTACTACTAATTTTAGTTATAAGTTACAAGTTTTTTCAAATACCCACAGTTTACGCTACAACTTATAATATTTTTTCTTCTGTCTGCTACAAGCTACAATCTTTATCAAACAAGCTCTAAGCTATTAGTTTCAACAATACCAAACAATACCAATGTTGGGCTGTTAAGAAAAATCACATAAATAAAATGAGTATTGCTAAAGTGAGAATGTTAAAGTGAATGCGTGGTAAGACTAGAAAAAACAAAATTTGAAATAAAACGATTTGTGAAATAGTAGGAGTCGCATCAATTGAGGACAAGTTGAGCGAAAATAAATTAAGATAGTTTGAATATATCCAATGTAGGCAAGTTGATGCCTGTTAAAGAAAATCGACAAGATCATAGGTAATAGAAATATAGGATATACCTAAATTGACATGAGATATTGTATTAAGAAAAAATATGAACTTATTAAAACTAATTAAAAATATAGCCCTTAACAGAGCAGAATGGCATAAAATGATTCATTTGGCTGATCCCAATTGAATGAGAAAGGCTTAATTTCTGTGTTTGAATTGTCTGTTGAAGAAAGTTTATATGCTTACTGAGACACTGTCAAAACTTTGAGCTGGTGATTAGATTAGCAATCACATGATATGCATACAGATGGTGGAATTGCCAGCTTGTGCGCATGTGGTCTCTTATGTCTAGTTCGAGGAATGATTTTTTGTTTTCCAAATGTGACAATTAGGAAACAAACCTTCAGTAACTTAATGTACTCAAATATGTTGCCTTAATAACAGATCTAGTTATGTGGACTTTTTAAATTTGATTGTGGGCTTTTCTAAAAATGTCCAGCCCAACTCAAAGGCCCAAACCATCTACAGACCAAACTGGCCGAAGGTTACACCTGGGCAGTTTGTTCAGTACATTCATGCAATCAGTCGGAATCAACTGCAGAGAATATGAAATTGATCACTTCAGTTCTGTCCTCGAACTACAACAAAAACCGACTGCACCGGCCCTATTACATCCCTATTGATAAGTATTGGAAGTCTAAAATATTCCTTCCCAAGCTGGTAACTCGAAAGTCAGGAAGGGAATCGAGAACAGTTCCCTTAAAATCAGCTATTATCTGTTACGGACCATTGTGTACCGTAAACTGGCCGATGCTTTTGAGAATTGAAATCTCTCCGGATTATCGGTGTGTAACCGAATCGGGAGACCAAAATACCATTACGAACCGTCCACTTAGCTACGTAAAGGCCCTTTTGTAAATCCCTAATATTGCCACTACATTGAAATTCTGAAACATGTTAGAGAAGATTTTGGATTCTCTTGCGGACTCCTCTACTCACAGTAATGTTCCTCGCGTTTATGAACTTTATGAGAAATCTTCACTACTAAGCAGTTTGGTAAATTTCTGGCCGAGTATTATAGTAATCTAAAGAGTCTTTGGGACCAATTGTTGCAGCTTCCCCCTTTTACCACCGATTTAATGAAGTAGAGGCGTCATTTGGAAGACTTTATAGTTGCATCTCTATTTTCTAATTTAGACCCTGATCTATGTGGGTTCAAAGATCATATTCTTGATCGCAAGACATTGATTACTGTCGACAATGCCTATTTCAGAGTCTCCACCCCTAGTTTCCAGTGGTGGTGGCCGTGGCTATGCTCATAGTGAGCTCTCATGCCAACCGTGGTGGTCGAGGTAATCCTAGTGGCTCCTGTGGCGATTGTCGTTCAAGTAGCTGTGGTGATATAAAATATGATCATTATGGTGGTATTAATCATATGGAGCCATTCTGTTGGAAAAAATATAAGAAGCCAAGCTATACTCTGATACCAAGTTAAAGCATGAAAAATTGAAACTTTGGGTTCAAGGAAAAAAGAAGAATAGAAAGAGAGAGAAATTTGGGTTTGGGGAAACTTAAACAAACCCCTCTACTTATATCCGTTTATATTAAATCGCTCCACGACATAATTACAATAGTACCCTTAATACAGAACGAGAACAATTATGCTTGGACAGAACAACACATAATGATCATATCAACTGACGAGAATGCTAAACCGAAGCATAATCTAAGCTACACTAGAATGTCACCACGTTAAAAACTGTACCATGATGCACATTTTCAATTTAAAACCTGATGCTAACCTCATCATAAATGTTGTAAGGAAGTGTAAACCCAAAGTCCAATAAAAGAGTAGCATTTGAAAATTTTCCATATCTTATCAGAACCTGAAGAAACATTATAGACATAAAATAATCAGAACCAAGAAGACCTGCAAAACTAAAAAATTCACGGCGTTATAAGACAGACAATCAATGAGACGATTAGTAATAGAAGAAACAGGATGTAGATACAAATCCTCCTTTTGTGGAACTGAAATTGCAAAGCTTGTATTCTCTACACATAATTGGAATTTTCCAAATTAAAGAACCTTTTTGAAGCCATTTGTGTAACTTTAACAACACAAATAATTCTCTAATATGAAATATCTAGGAACCATCTTGTAGTAAAGAGAAATAGGCTGCAAGGTGAGATAACTCATATCAAAGACATCAAAAACCCATCTCAAGCTAAAGGAAAAAAATTTCATTTTTAAAGCTACAACTAAAACGACCATGCCACATCCCCTACCCCCCCCGGGGTGGCCTTTTTTCGGCTGATTGACCGCCAGCCATACGTACTACATTTTATGATGTCTAAGGCAAATAACCATATTTGCAGACAAAATTAAGTTACTTTTATGACAGGTAGGGACCTCATATGGATAGGAGTCAAACAAAGGGGCAGGGGGCACTGTGTTGTCCCCCAGGGAAGTGACAAAATTAAGAGAAGTGCATAACACAACATTTTAGCCAAGAGAACTCCACGTATGCTACATCTTGGCAAGCAGTTTCGACAAAATGAGTCCCTAAATGTTCATATTTAGGACCATAATACAAATTAAGAAGCAAGAAACCTTGACAAGAAGCAGAAAGTTCTATTATGAAGAAACAAAGACAAGCAATACCTACCAGTACAAAGGTGGAAAACTCAACATAACGGTGGGGGATCTGGGGGTTGGAACACACCGTTTAACTTGTAAAGATGACAAGGTTTTCCACATAGAGTTTAACATCACAACACAAATTAACAATATTGATGTCTTTATTAAAGGGCAACATTGAACCGAAAAAGAAACTAGGGACCGACAAACTAAATGGTGAAATCTCAAAGGTAAAAAATTAGAAATGTTAAAGGACAAAATGTTTTTAAAGAAGCAACATGGCATTTAGAAAACAAAACTGATAATATGTTGAATATTATGGTGAAACTCATTAAAAGTGTACATTTTTAATAGTTCATCATTCTAAAAGGGGTATTTGGAAGGATATTGAAGAAGTCTGGGATGAGTTCTCTAAGCAAGTTTTTTTAGATAGGGAGAGGGACCGAATCCGATGTTAGTAACTTAGTATGATAGATGGTGTTTTGATGATGTGTTTTGTAGTGTTTCGTCCACTTTATCTTGGATAAGAGTAAGGATGCTTTAGTAGTGGGACACGCTCAAATGGCCTCAAAAAACTTGTTTTCGGTTATAAAGATGATAAGGGATGTGCGGGATTTGGAGCCGGATTAGTTGGCAAATTTGTTTGAGACACTGTATGTGCATAGGGGTGGGGGCTTGTAAATGACTCGATCAGATGGAGTCGTCCACATGGCTAAAGATTTGTTGTCTTTTTTATGGTGCTTGGCAATATGTAGGAGTCGAGCTTTCAGTGAAACAATATTTGGAAAGTAGAAGCACAGTCAAAGGTGACCATATTTGGAGGAACTGCCACTTACATTAAGATTCTTACCCTGTATAATTTGATTAGAAACCAATATAATTGACTAATTGGTGTTGCATGCGTAAGAAGAGTGAGGAGTCTATTCCCCTCTTGCTTATTCACTGCAAGGTGGCTAGTGAACTTTGGGGTCAGTTCTGGTATTATTTAGATTTCGTTGGGGTTTTGAACAAGAGGTAAGATCAATCTTATTCAATTGGTGGGGTGATATAGTGGGGAGGAGCAAAAGGAAGCAGTGCCTTCGTGCTTCATTGTGTTTGATGTGGTTGTTTATTAATAAAGATGGAGAGGTTGGGGTGGTATGATTTGTGTAATCAATACAGGTTGGATTAAGTAGATTGGTGCTTCTGGCATATTCTAATCAAAGGATACCAAGAAAATAGAACAGAAAATCTTATAGAACTACAAGGACATAACGTAGGGCACTGAGAAACAACACACTAATAAAATGAGTATAATTGAGATGAGAATCCTCAGATGGATGTATGGTAAAACCATAAAGATAGAATTAGAAAAGAAATGGCGCATAACATAGTAGGCGTAAGCTGCGTAATGCCAATTAAGGATAAGTTTACTAGTTGAGAGAGAACATACTATGATGATTTGGTTCTATACAATGAAAACCAAAATATGTAACGACAAGAAAAAGTGATAGAATCACTATTAATACAAATGCTAATGGGAAGGAGAAGACCAACATAGACATGGAAAATCACAATAAAAAGTAAAATGAATTTTTGAAATTTAACTGGCCATATAGCCACTTGAAGAACATAATGGTGAAAAAGAATTCATGAAGTTGGCCCCAATTGATAGGAACACAAGACCGGCCCTTGTGTTAAAGTAGCATCCAGTTGCGCAGCTTGTTCCAAATCCATGCTTGTGACCTTGAACCTGCTTGGTTTGGTTTGGAAAGTACATTATTTATATACAAGAAAAGAAATGAATCTAGTAAAATGGAATCACCTGATCACCAGAGGCATAATCACGATCCGCAATAACCTGTAACGATAATTTCATTGGATTAGAAAATTAGGATCAAATAACATTTTCAATAGCTCAAACATTAAAAGTACAAAATAGAAAATTAAATATGCATTGGAACCTTTAGTTTATAAAAGGGGCCATTAACTATTGATTTATTTCAACCTAAAGTTCTTTCGGTGGGGTAGACTTGGTACAGACATAAACCTAACAGTAAAGTTAAATGTAGCCTAACAGCATCACAAAATAGCCAAACAGAATAAAGGCATATACTCTTATAATGTTACAAAAGGGACAGACTAAAATTATAAGTATACTGTTACCTTCAACAACTATCTGAAGACATGATGCAAGACGATCACAAACAATCCTTTAGGAATTTGCATCTAAAGAAACCTAGGAATCCTTACCTAGGGACAATGAAATCCACAACTATCCTAAAGAAAATAATCTTATTCATTCATTCGAAATAGTCTTTAAATAGACTAGATAACAAAAAGATATATACGACCTAAAGGTGATCTCATCATATCATACTCAAACGGGTGGCCAAATTGAGGAGGTCATCGTAATCTAGTCAACCTTTTACGTTGTTTAGTGAGCGAAAATAATCGAAATTGGGACTCCATTTTGCCCGCTGCTCAATTCGCCTATAACAATTCTGTGACGGAATCCATTGGTATGAGTCCATTTGAGATGGTCCATGGATACAAGCCTAGCAAGCCCATTGACCTTCTTCCAACGAGTCCACACGTCTGACATCCGAGTCTCCGAGTCTGCCAAAGCATTTGTTTGATATATTCATGAGTTCCATGAAACAATTAGTAAGCAAATTCAGGCTAGTAATGTCAAATTTTAAGTGCATGCTAATACACATCAGCATCCTATGGAATTTTATGTAGGTGATTATGTTATGATACAGTCTAACCAGAGCGGTTTCCTCTCGATACTGTTCGAAAACTACATAGCACATTCATCGGGATCAAATTGTCGAACTGGTTACGAAAATCAGGAGCTATAGGATCGTGAAAATTGGGCTCCCTAGGACGTGGGTCATGTTGTGGGATTCGAGTTGGATGCCCAAATTGAATCAGTTGGTGATTTGGCCTCGGTGGAAACTCAACATTGTTATCCATTTGATTGCCACTTGTGCAAGTAATTTCGCCATGTGGGTATTCATGTCCCAAAGTCTAGCGTAGCTTTCAATCGTGATGTGATCGAGTTTAGTGGACAGGTCACAGGTCACTAATGAGTTTAGCAAGACTTTCATTGGAAATGGGATCCATGCTAGTGGGGTGAATAGAACTTGAAATGGTTACGTCACTATGAAGATTTGTGCACAAAAGTGAGCGACGAATGACTCAAATCTGGGAACTATGAATAATTCACGAAAGATTGTAAGCACGCGTTACAAGTTTTCTTAGTGGGAAAAAATTACCCAAATTATATGTAGAGAAAGATCCACCCTCCTACTTTAAGT
Organism: Heliamphora pulchella; assembly: GCA_032270985.1. Lineage (NCBI taxonomy): Eukaryota > Viridiplantae > Streptophyta > Magnoliopsida > Ericales > Sarraceniaceae > Heliamphora > Heliamphora pulchella. Next base: position 1,280 of record JAULJZ010064123.1, on the reverse strand, counting down.
TCCACAAATAATTGTTGATGGGTTGCGCAGATGGGACAGGAGGGGAATGTGTAACAATAGACAAAACTAGGACACATAAGCTGATAAGATAACAAATTGCAATGCATGGGCAGCCAAATTCAGGTTCAGTGGGCAGAAATTTCCAGTGGACAATATTTTAAAATCACAGAATTGAGCTATAAAAGGAAAGAGAGCACCTAATAGGATCAATGCTCGGGTGGGCTGGGCAGGTTAAGAGATGGCCATTAAGCTTACTTCAACACTAGTTGCTCTTGGAATAAAGGCTTCCGTTAAGTCACCGATTATTCCAAAAGCTTAAGATGTTAGGAAATGGACCCAACAATGTAGATTAAGCTATCCAACACTTCCCCTCATGTACGACCCTGTCTCGCACGTACAGAGGCAAACAAACTAAACAAGTGCACCAATACACATAAGGCACAATAACAAATATAACAGGAAAGCACATATCACGAGACTTGAATCCAAGATATCGTAGAACCAAAACTCTGGTACTATGTTAAGTCACCAATTATCCCAAAAGCTTAAACTGTTAGGAAATGGGCCCAACAATATATATCAAGTTATCCAAGAGCTTCAAGAAGGGAAACTTCAGCTGTTGGTTGCAGCACCTGGATGCTGGTCACAGAACACTGGTCCAAAGGCAGTCGCGACAGCGAGAGGTGTGCTGATGTCTTCGTCTTTGCAAGAAAAATATCACAATGAGGCTTTGAAGACACTTCCAACTTCCAAAATCACAGGTAATGCTTAGGTGAACTTTAGCAATGGTGCGTTGCAGATCGAAAAACAAGGAAGGTGTGGAGATGGTGCGGCCAAGGTGCCAAAAGGTGCGCAATCCCGAGAGGAACTAAGGTACAGTGCTGATCGTGGTTTAATGTGACTTGCGCAATGGTCGTGAAGTCACAAGAATGGTGCATCGAAAATGGCGGTAGGGTTTAGTGGTCCTGATGGGATGATGGCTAGGTAACTAAGGATTTGAAGATGGGTTCCAGTGGTGATGTTGGACACAGAAACTTTGGAGTTTCCGATAATGGTGGAATTTGTCGGCAATGGAGACTTCAACAGTGGTGGGTACAGAGATTTCGGATCTCGTGATGAGTCGAGATAAAAACAGCCATACGTATAGGGAAGCATTACGCAAACGAAGAACAAAGCCAAAAGATCCTCTCACAGCCGAAGGCTCCGCAACACGTTGGAGAGCTTTTAGATCCCTCCCTAAAACGCCATTCTCCTAGAGTTCTGAAGTTATCCTCATTCTC
>JAULJZ010064113.1:0-11450 GCA_032270985.1 Heliamphora pulchella | reverse complement strand
TCCACGCCACCTTTAATGGTCTACTTCACTGTGCATTCACCCCCTCTCTCTCTCTCTCTCTCTCTCTCTCTCTCTCTCTCTATCTGATATTCCCTCCCTCCTGTCGCTCGTGATCTCTCCCTAGCTCTCAAATCCCCTCCATCGCCCCTCACCCCCTCCCCTCTCTGAAGAAAACTAAAATCCCTAGGTCTAGGTTTCAAGTTTTACTTTAAAACTAAAAATCCTAATAGAGAAAGAGAGGGTCATGGTGACGGTGAGGAGATGATGTTAGAAAAATTGGATAATAGGAGAAACAACGAACATTATAAGGTTTTGAGATATGAAGAATCATTTTTTTAAGACGATATTTGCCTCCACTCAATTACAGTTCACTACAGAGTTCTCAGCAAATCTACTACAAGAAAATACATTTTTGGCGAATCACTATTGGCGACTAAAATTATTTTGGTCGGCAAAAGATGTACATTTGGCGACTGAATATTTTTTTGGTCGGCGATGGGTAACCATTTGGCAACCAAATATACTTTGGTCGGCGAAGGGTACCAATTTGGCGACCACAATTATAGTTGGTCGGTGAAGGATACCAAAAGATATGATGAAAACCCTTTTGGCGCCCAAATTTTAGTCGTTGAAGGACTATATTTGGCGACCAAATTGTTTTTAGTCGGCGATAGTATAAAAAAGTATTATTTGGACGTTTTGGCGACCTAAGTATTTGGTCGGAAAAATTGTAAACCTTTGCGCGACAAAAGTTTTGGTCGGTAAAAGTTATTTTTTCTAAAACGACGTCGTCTTGCATTATATTCAAAATTCTGAAACCCTATTTTCTACTCAGCAGTACTCATCAACGTACTTTTGCACCACCGCCTTCTTCATCCTCATTGCCGCATCGCCGCTTTCTTCATCCTCTCCAGCACGTTGCTCACTGCCGTTGGTTGCCGCTGTATGCTCCAGCGCCGTTGTTCCCTGTCGTCGCTGCTTGTCACATCACCCCTGTTGGTCAGGCCGCCACCACCATTGCTGGTCTCACCGAAGCGAGAAAGTGAGTCAATTTCATGTCATTTTTTTCCCTGTTTCAGAATGATAGCTGTATAGTTGATGTTTTATGGAGGTGAAATTCTAATAATACCTAAGCGAAAATCTTCATCACTATCTCGGAGGCATTCACCGCCACTTGCTCGCAGACGCACCTTCCTGGTTTTTCATGAAATCAATGAGTGAAAATCCAAGTGAGTAGACACAATATGTTAGGAGCAACTCCAGACCTTCCCTTAGGTTACCATTTAACACCATTTGTCACTGCACACAATATGTTTGATGAATTTTCTAAACCAAGTCTTCTATGTATAACACTATGACAAGAGCATGCAAGAGGTATTAAGTGAACGTTTGGCATCACTTATTATATTTTCTCTTATTTTTCAGTTTATATCTACAGAGGCCTAGAAAATGAGAAAAGAAAAAAGTTTTTACAGAAACTCCAATTTTTACATGTACTCGTTTTTCTAGACTTTAACCCCTTTCAATTTTGAATAGATGAAATAACAAAAATTGTTATATTTTTGTCACCAATATTAAGGCCAGTTAATTAGGCTTTGAAATTGTCGTTGTTAACCTCTAAGTAGCCATCTCTCATATGAAAATTTGAATCTTGTTGGTGAGCTCCACAAGTGTTTACTTCACAATTTTTCTCATCTTATTCATCTCGTAGATGTATTTGACTCATAACTTCCCTGATGTTACTCAATACCTTTGTTTGTGAACTTAATTTGGCAACTCCACCAACTATTACAGTGTTTGCCCTCTATTTGTCCTCTGTTCTTGTCATTGTTTTTATGTGTTTGGAAAAACAGACGGATGCCACAGGTAATGGCCTGATGACAGCTTATTAGTTGCCAACTCTCTTACGTTTTGTTTTTTTGTGAAAATTTTTATTGGTTTGGGAAAGCAAAGGCATGTCACAGTAAATGATCTGATGATAGCTTATTAGTTGCCCAACTCCCTTAAGTTATGTTTTTTTGTGAAAATTTGATTACGGAAAGAAAAGTGCTTGCATCTTTGTTATCGGGTACTCACAGCTTTATGCCCATTGTGCAGTTTGCTTACTGACTTTGACAATAGCACAGGCATAGTGCGTGTCGTTCCCTAGTAATATTAAAAAGGGGAATAGTAATAAAATTAAAAAAACACCTTTAAATTAGTGATAGCAATAGTAATTTACAAAATTTGTAAACGCTTTGTAAAGTACCTATGTATCTCAATAATTTGAGCTAGGTTACATAGGAAGTGAGTGTTGTGACTGCTACCAAAAGGAGGAACCATCTAGGAGAAACTTCTAAACACATGGATAGATGGCTAGTGAAGAGGCAAATGAGTGAGGATTCTGGATGGTTTTTTAGATATGAATAATTTGGTAGGCAAATGAGTGAGGATTCTGTTATAGTATTTGTATATAATTGTATGCTTTTTTCTCTTGTCAACTATATTTATTTTGTGTTGAGGTTGATTGGGCTTTGGAGAATAGAGAAATATTCTTTTATTATCCTTTTCCTCTCAATTCATAAGTTTTCAGGTTATACAAGGATATTGTGTAGACCTATTATTAGTGATGGCCTTCTCCATTCTTTTAAATTGTTGATATAACTTAAGTTATCTTGTGTAGGCAAAGTGCATAGGCACTGGAGAGATTGTCTCTATTAAGAAGGTTCTCCAAGACCAGCGCTATAAGAATATGAAGGTTACTAATTTATGCAAATGATGGACCATCCTAATATTGTGACTTGAAAGTAGTTTTTACTAATAAGAGGAACTTCTTATATCTAGATGTAATGTTTTTTTACTGTTATTGTTAATCAATATTTTTGTACTATGGGAATTATCAAAATGATAGTTGATCAACTATGTGAGCTAATCTTTTTCAATTTAGGAGGGAGATTGGTGTAATAGCACCAAGAAGAGAGCCAGTAGACCCAAGCGTTCTGTTACTGAGAAGAAAATCCAAAGGGTATGCCTTTTTGCTTATCTCATGGTTTAATGGACCAATATACTTACCTAATTACCTGGAATAAGAAAAATGTTGCATTTCTTGTCATTGTTAATTAATTGGTTTTTACTCTTCTTTGTAGTTTGCACACATGGAAACAAACACTGCTTTTTTTAATTCTAAATACATGATGCAAAGTTTTCTATAATACTGCTTTGACTAACACCTGTTTTTAATCTGCAGAGATGGTCTAAATGAAAGCCAATACAACCAAGGTTTGCTTCATGAAATCGATGCCGTTCGAAAGGTATTTTCTTTGGACGCCATATTTATGCTCCGTGAATTTCTAATTTCACAGTTTTAACTATCTGGCATTAGCTAGCTTCGACTTCTAGTTTCTACGTGTTGTGCTAGTAGAAATAGAATTTGATATTGAGTATTGTTGCATGGCTCATTTATATCTTTCTCCTTATCACAACGATAAATTTGGGATAGAACATTACTTGTTTTTTTCAAGTCTTCCCAACATTACTATATTGATCTTTTTCTAAATTTAGTCAACTATTTCTACAACCCAAAATGTTGATTTTCTTTTCTTCATATGTGTGAGAGGAAAGAGCTTCAAGGCAATACACATGTGATCTAACATACCAGTCAAATCATGTTTTTCTATCCCAGGTTTGATATTTTAGGGATGTCACCAACCCAGCCTATCCTGTGTTTGCAAAATCTGATTTTAGCTTCAATCACAAAATTATATTCTTTTACTCTTTGGTCAAAATGGGTAGCCAAAAGGTCGAAGATTATGCTATTGAAGGGGAAATGTAGAGATCCAACAAAAGGTCCAAGATTATGGATTTCTTTTGCTATTGTTGCAAGAGGATTTAGGCCAGTAACTCATAGCACTTTGATTAGTTGATTAGCTTCTGTTATACACGCTTGGTCTTCTATCTCTTAGTTTAATACTTCTAATTTGTTTAAACTATAACAGCTATCTGAATTTCATCTTTTGAGTGGGTTCTTGAACACTTCTAGATGTTCTGTTTTTACCCTCTATACTATGATATAATATTCAATTGTAGTTTTGATGATTTTTTAAATGCTATTCCTCATTAAATAAACCTGGAAGTGTTATGCTATCATGCAGAAATTTTGCGAAAAGGCAATTGACATGGTTCCGCAATGAGCACATATATCATTGGATCGATGCTTCCAAACCCTTGGTAGGTCATTACCGTCATTTTTGTTTCTTTACTAGTTCTTTTTTTTTTTTTGCAGTAACAACTTTGTTGTTTCTCAAGTAACAGTCACACTTTAGAGAAAGCACCCTTGAATTTGATGCCATATGCTAAAGAGAAACTAATTGATTAACTCCCTCTTGTTAATGAGTTCGGCCTATAACTTGAAGGGACTTAACACGCCCTTTATGCTCACCTCTGGATGGTACAAGTTTTGCAGGAAAAGGTGCTAAACTTCATATGTGATGCATATTATGACCAAACTGGGAGTTTGGTTGTGCCCGAAACACTCAGCATGCAGAAAAACATATCAGACCGCCGAGAAATTTCATTACTGAAGGCTTATCGTGCTAAGAATGGGTATCAATTTGTGAATTCTGCAACGCATGCTTTCTATACTCTTCTCGATGGGCCTAAATTGATTCATTGTTCATGAAGGAATTTTATCAGCCGAGATGATTGTTCTGACATTTTGGACTGGATAAGGAGAACCCAAGGGCAGGCTGCTGAATTTATATGTCAATAAACATTTAGCCGGCATGGCTCCAAGCCCGAGAAATTCCACGTTCTCTGCGAATTTTTAGATCCTTGCTGAGGTTAGTTTTGAGGTTGCTGCTTTACAATCACGTGATTGCCTTCCTATATCGTATCTGAATAAAGAGCTTGTGGATTTTATTGCATTATACAGCAGAACCGAACCGATTTGCTGAGCATTCATCACCTTTGATATTCGAAGCCTTCTGGATAAATTTTTTTGAAGGGGCCTCTGTTGATGATGACCGCAACATGCTGCCAGTCGCAGTATGGTGAATGTGTAATGAAAGTCCATGATTCGGTATGCTTTCTCACAGAATTTTTGTCGTCGAAAAGTAAATTTTTTGTCAATATTTTTAAAATTACTAAAGATGAAAATTAGCTGTATTTTAATTGAAAGCTGTCATTTTTTTTTATTTCTCGGTCTATTTGTTTCCTTCTAAATTTCTTGTGACGAGATAAATTTTGAAAAACAAATCTAAGAAAAGTTCTAAAAATGCAAAAGTAAACTATTTGGGAGCAGCTCTCTCAAAAGCTAATGACAGATTTTTTAACCCCTAAGGTAGAATTATGTCCACCCTATTTTTCAGCGGTTTTGTCACCCATTGTTCTTTTTTGAAGACTTTCCAAAAAACATTATATGAATGCATCCCGAAATGCGGGCGCAATTCGATCAATAAAGATTATTTATTTGAATTTTTATTTTGCATCTAAACAAGATATACAAAAATTCCTTGAAATTAATAATTCATTCTCACTCTTCAATCTTAAGATACAATCCTTTATATAATGGGAGGAAGGAGAATGAGATAGAGAGGGAAAAAATTGGTTAAGAAAAACTCTACTCTCTCTTAAATCCTCGTAAACAAATAAAAATGAAATTGAATTAACAAAGAAATAAACAATAAAATAGATATTTAATTTTATAACTATTTATCATTAAAAAAATTAATTTCTTTTTAATCTTATCTTTTAATATAATTTGTCATAAAAAAATTTAATTACTCTTAGCAATGTTTTGAAAATTAGAGCATTGAGCAAATTGAAAAAGAGATTGGGTGGACGTGTTACTAGTTTAATCGGAATTAAACCATGATATTATAATTGCAGCATTAATAATTTTAAAACAAAAATATTAAATAAAAAGGACGCTTAACTAACAATTCAAATAACAAAATAAAGACATATTATGATAAGTATAACTCCAATTAAAACATTAGAACCTCCAATAAAAGTAATAAAAATTTAGAGCATTTTTGATCCTGTTAAAATAAAATAAGGAATTACCATTTTAGGCTATAAGCATTTAGGATTGCTTTAGTCATTTAGGTATTTAGCATCAAGGGCTCAAGACAATTAGCCTATCACGCCCCAATATCCGAGTCATGTGAACAACCCACTAAAACTCACAAGGACTCAAGGGCTAGTGAAAACTTATAAGAAAATCGATTTATTTCTCTTGTCCCAATCAAAATTATTTTTACACGGTGATTTTCAAAAAGAGAGTTAAACTATTGAAAAGAAAACTCTCAAGGCTCTAATTTGAACACAAAGGGGTCTTGAGACAAAACCTGGATGAAAAAGATACTTTTACATAAAAATAAAAATAAAAACTTTAAACCCAACTTAAGTGAGTTCACTCGAGCGGAACTAGAATCACTCGAGCGGCCACCTGACAGAGCCAAAACCTCCTCTCTCGAGTAGTAAACCTCTAAAGCAGACCCAAGACCGCTCGAGCAGTCACCTACTCGAAAGCACGCTAGAAAAATCTATTTTTACTTAACCAAAATTTCAACATCCACTTTTTAAGAAATGATAGGTTCTAAACTTTTTATAACATTAAAATCAACTTCAAACCATTAAAATATACTCAACAACTCATTTCAAAAACCTTCCGCGAGAATCATATAAGATTCTATTCATCCAAAAATATGGAATTTATGACCCTAAGGACTTACAACTCCAACTGTTCATAATACCCAACAATTTGAAAACATAATTACATTCAAAATGATTTCATATATATATCTATACATTTCTAACACAATGAAATCATAAACATGAAACCAAATTCCTTCGCAAAAACCCAAAACAAATTCAAAATAGTCTTGTCATCTTCTATGGCAACATACCGTCACTACCTGAAAAATATGAATTTAAACAAAGTGAGCTGAGACTCAATAGGATTCTAAGCAACGCAGATAAATTATGCTCGATACGCAAGTAACTATTCTATATCAACAACCCAACACAAGATAACCAAATTTCTCATACAGTATCGATACTCATAACCCCGTAACCCAATTCACATATATTCGAACAATCATACATCGTTACGCGGTCACACCTCTTTTCGTCACTCCGATAGATATGAGTACCTTCATACAATTATGTTTCTTTACGGTCAAACCAAACAACATCGGCACCTTATTATAAGTACTCCCCTTTTCGGTAAAACCAAAGGACGTGGGCATCTCATTACATTTACTCCATTTTTCGGTCAAACCGAAGGATATGGGTATCACAACGCGATTATTTTGCCTTTTCAATCAAATCGAATGACGTGGGTACCTCAACACAATCAAATATAGGTATATTTATATCTACAACACATCACCAATTGTCACAATTTTGATGTCCAATCTCATTTTTGATGAAAATTTCCAACTTTGCATATTTTTTTTCAAATAATGGAAAGACCACAAGTCCATGGATTTCAAACTTTAATTCAAGCTTCAATTTAACCTCAATGACACAATTCAATACCCAATTCATTTCATCCAAGTTAGGTTTTCGACAAATCCCAAATGTTAAACAAATTGTTCTCAAGATATGTACATACAACATCTCCATGGGTGAGAACTCAAGTTAAAGGCTTCAATTTTCATAATTACCTACAATATTCATGTTTAAATAAGGAATAAAACATCCAAACTTAAGGTTTTGAATTACAACATTATTCATAGAATTTATATGATTTAGGAGGAGATTAATTACATATTCCCCACACATAGTCATAGAGGAGTTAAAATTCTACCTCCTTTAGACGAAAATTAGAAACACTTGCGGGAATCTCAAAATTGAATTTTGTTCGATTCTAGTCGAAGCTCTTAGTGACTAGAACAAGCTTCACTTTGGCCTTTGATCAAATCTCCCTTTAAGGTAGAGAGAGCTCCAATCTATTATCCAAGAGAGAGAGAGAGAGGGGGAAAAATGACCATTTCGGTGGGAGGAAGGGCTGATTTTCTTTTTAGAAGTTTCTGCTAGAAGCTAGGCAAAAATACCCAACCCATTAACTTAAGCAAATTTACCAAAATGCTCATAAGGTTTCAAGACAAGTTTAATTCATGTATATACATCCAAATCGCACCGAAATTAATATTTTAATTTTAAATTAATTTAAAATTGATATTTTTAAAAATTACTAAAATTTAAAATTATTTTCAAATTAAAATTTTCGAACCTCCGCATATACAAACGAGTCCAACAAAACTAGTAAAAACATTAATTGGCTCACTGGCCATACACACACACACACATGTGTATATATATATATATATATATATATATATAACAATTACACATGCTCCATACAATACGACATAGGTAATTTATCACATAAATATTTAATTATACAAATTAAAATGGGATCAGGTTTCACATAGCCAATTAGGTTACTAAAAGAGAAATGCAAATAGCCCATTAGAGTTGTCAAGGGTGAAATTAGGAATGTTTCAAACCTAGGCAGTTCTAGTAATTCGATACCAGTTCAATTGAATTACCAGTTTAACCGTAGGTTTGAACAGTTTGCTTAAAAAACAACAATTTTTGTATGTGATTGATTTAATTAGTATATTCAAATCATTAGCCGAGTTAATTGTCAGTTGAATCGATTGAAACAGTCAATTCAATCCGATTCTAAAACATTGACTTTTAGTTTTTAACTTTAATACAATGCCTTGGAAAGCCTCATTTTCTCGTAGGGAATGGACTTGAACAAAGAGAATACACCTCAAAGCTAACGACCACACCTTTTTGAGGAGTGTTGGCGGTCCCCAACATTAATAGCAACATAAACCCCACCCCCCCCCCTCCCCCGCTTTTCACCTTCTCTCTCGCTCAATCAACTTTATACCTTGTTTGTTACTCCGAATTTGATTCAATAGAAAAGATGAGTAATATTGTGGTTTTACATATTTTTTAATATAATAAGAGATTATGAATGTGATTATATATACAGCGATAAATTCAATTTGTGTTTGACTAGAGATGGATAAAAAATAGAATAAGAATTGTAAAGTTATTTTTTATCGTTAGGTAAGAATAAAAAATAAATATAGAGCTTACTACTAATAATAATATCAGGGACCAATTATTATTAATATCATGAATGATGGATTAATAATTTTTTATTCATCGAACTATTAGTCCAAGTAACTTAATACAAATGTATGACTCATTTAGCAAAGCTATTGTTAATATAGTATTTAGTTTCCTGCTATCAATTTAAGTTACAAGTTATAATTTTTTTAAGTACTCACAACTTCTACTATAAACTATAACTAATTTTTTTCTATTTCAGTTACAAATTATAATTTTTATCAAAACACTCACAATTTCTGATACAAGATACAATATATAAGTTATTAGTTTCATCAATGCCAAACATCACAAGGGGACAAATTTTTTTTAATGAGTCACCATTGTCTATTGGTTCAATCTTCTTTTTTTCTAATCCCTTAAAACAAACAAGATATTATTTCTTAATTTTAATAACTTATGAATAGTGATTTTTAAATTTTATTCTTAAATTACGTAAAAGTGTTAGAATTTTTTTAAAAAGTATTTTATTTAAATTTATTTTTAATTAATGCGATCTAATATAATATATTAAATCACACAATATAAATAATAAAAAATATTCATCTAAAAGCGTAATTGTAAAATATGTTTTCAATTTTAATTTGAAAACGTGGTTAGTAAAAATGCATTCAAGTTAAAGCTGGAAAGTGTATTTAGTAATCGCACTTTCAGTTTAATTAATTTTTGCTTTAAGCCTAAGTTAACTCTAAGGTAGTATTTTCGAAAAGTATAAGAAATTTAATGAAAATGACACTACAAAAACAATTTAGACTTAAAACGAACATAAATTAAACTGAAAACGTAATTACTAAAAATACTTTTAATTAACTGGAAAGCATTTTTAGTAACTACACTTTCAAGTGTATTTTTTATTGGCTAATTTAATTTATTATATTCAGTTATTTTAATTAGAAAATGTATTAAATAACCACCCTTTTAAATTAAAACTGAAAACAGTTTTAAGAATCACGCTTTTAAGTGTATAATTTCTATTTTTTTGGTTAACAGGTCTAATATATATATATATATATATATATATATATATATCATATTGACCAAGCCAAACGATTTTATAATTTTTTTAGAGTTAATAAATTATTAGTCCAACTTGTAAGATGTGTAGAAAATTTAGCCACACTACTAAATTTTTTAAAATTCAAATCTTAATTTTTAAATTCTAGTTTGCAATAGGACAAATATACTCTTAGCCCTTTTCTGCACTTCGCCGTCTTCATCCTCATCATCAACAAAACCTCAAGGGACCCCTCCATCACTAGCAAATCCACACACCCTAGCCGACCTGAACCACCGTTGGCTACTCCCCCCTCGACACCGAGCATTGTCGGCCACTTCTCCATCATCGTCGAGAAATTTCTCCAATTCTCAGAACTAGAACAAGTCGCTGCTACCTCAACCGGATCTGACCTCTGACCCCACTGACCTCTGACCAATGCTCCCTTCGAACCAATCGCCCCGCTCTCTCTCATCATCACCTCTCTCTGTGCAACTCGCAACTTATGGATAAAGAGCCCGAAACTCCCACCACTACCATTAGTGTCAAAGAAGACTCAACACCAAACCTTCAAAACCATTTCAATAGAGAAGATTTGGCCATCGTCGACCATTCACGCACATATCTGGTCACCGCATCTAAAAACGAAGCTACATCCTGTACGGATTGTTCGGTACCGAAAAATAGAGCTTCGTTGCTGGAATGGTGAAGTTCCTCTACTACGACTTCTACGACTTCTACGATATCAACTTGCCAAAATTCTTGGGCAACTCAGATATGAAGATGCTATTGTTGCAAACGAAGTGCAAATCATAATCGTGATTGATGATCTTGATTCTTACTTGGCCGAAAAATCAACGGATGTGAGCTTGTCCGGGATACTAAATCTCTTCCCCATCTCTCTCTAATTGGGAATTTGTTCTTTTAATTAAGAAATTTTTAGTTAAATGATAGGACAAATTTATCCAAAACTTCAACGGATAAATTTATCAATTAAATGCTATGATAAATTTCTTTAGAAATTTCAATTGAGAAATATCTTAGTTAAATGCTATGAGAATTTGTTTCTTTATCTTACTTAAATGTTCCTGAAGAAATTGAGAAAAATAATTGTATATTTTCTGTCTATTGAAACTGTACAAGATATGGCCTATTTATAGGCGAATATGGATAAACAATAAGAAGATATAATAAAATAAAATAAAATCAGAATAAAATCAATCTAATCAATATAATATTCTAATAAATCTAAATCTAATATTCCAACATTCCCCCTCAAACGCGAGATGACGAAGTCAGCTGAAATTTAAAAATTAGAGCA
>JAULJZ010064092.1:0-13384 GCA_032270985.1 Heliamphora pulchella | reverse complement strand
TCCAAATTTTTGAATTTGAACAAGCAATTGTTTTTTATTTTTTTCTTTTCACTAAACATCTAGATTATTTATTTTGTAAAATATTTTGTTAATTTCAAATTTAAAAAATAAAAAAATTTAAGAATAAAATTTCCTTTTAAATACCATTAATCAAGTGTTTTTTACTTTTTTTTTTCTTTTACACTGGATATCTAGTTTTGTCCTTGAATCTTTTATTAATTTAAAAAGTCAAAAAACAAAAGCAATCTAAAAATGCAAAATTTTAAAAAATCGCCACGTGACATTCTAAGAGCTCTTTTCAAAACCCCCCATGTATATAGATATATATATGAAAGAAAAAAAACAAATCACACGCAGATTATTTTGAAGTGCGGAGAGATAGAATTCATTATATATTTATCTATAATTTAGAAACTATTACAATATTTGTTTTCTATTTATAATAAATATATATATTTTTATTTTTTATTTTGTATTAAAAATAATATAGTTGTATAAAATTTATTTAAAATAAGTAAATAATAGTTGAATGAAATCACTAATAGTAGTAGAGTCGTTGAAGAAAATTATTTGAGGTAAGTATATATATGGTGGTCGAAAGTGGTGAGTGACGATGGCTAGTTAATGATAGTTGGAGATGGTTTGGTAACAACAACTAATAGTTGAGGAGGTTGGGTGGAGGTTGTGTGTTTGAAGTTTGTGGAGCTGGTAAAAATAGTTGTTAACAGATATAAAAAATTGTTAACAATGATTGACGAAAGTGGCAATGACGCCAATAAATAGTAATGAAGGCCAAAAGTGGTAGTCACTGAGTGAAAATGGTGACCGATGAGAGGAGTGATGGCTGGAGGTGTCGACAACTACAGGTAGCAGTAATAGCTAGTGAGTGGAGTTAGTAAAAAGGAAACTAGTAAGAGGAGTTAAGAGTAGAAATGTCAACGGTGAGGGTAGTATCGACTAGTGGGGAGAGTTAGTGAGTGGTTGGTAGATGTGTCAACTGATGAAGGTGATAGTGGCAACTGGTACTGAAAAAAATTGGTGAGTAAAAATGAGATCGATGAGATGGAGGTAATAAATAAGTGACGAACAATAATAAAAGTAGTAGTTGAATATAGTAACAATAATTGTGATCGACAAGGGTTTGGTGGAGGTGGCGGCCATCAAATGGATGCGACGACCGTTGGGTAGAGGTGGTAATTGAGGGTGATGGTTGGAGTGTTTGCCAGCCATGGTATAAGAGGCATGGGTGATCAAAGTGGTAAAGTAGGCAAAAAATGCAAATCAATTTACAAAATAAATAAAACACTTTTTTCACAAAATTTATCAAATGTAAAATTCTTCATATTTTCCCCCCTAAAATACATATATTTGTCAAATGTGTTATTATTTACAATTTATGAAACTAAATATAAACCTTACTAAACAAAGACAAGTGTATGATTTTCATATCATGTCATATAATCTATAATCTATCTAATAAATTATAGCAAAACATAATTATGCTTAGGAGTTCAAAAATTTCAATATAATTTCCTATAATTTTGAATATTTAAACTCTAATAATAAACCATGTCATTTTGTGATTGGTTTAAATTAACTATATTCAAATTTATGTTAAAATATTTTTTTCTAAGAATTAAAATGTTACCTTTAAATGATGTTCACTATCTCAATTTAGAAAATAAATATTTTATACGAAATTATTTCTTTTACAATGCATTTTACTTAGATTATGAACATTTTTCTTTCCAAATATCATATCGATTTATTTTTCTAACAATCTCAAAATAGAAAGTATGTGTTCCATACCGATTTGTTTCGTTTTTAATACACGTTTATTTTATGGAGGTAGAACGAAGGACGGGCTTAAAGCTCAATCCAAGACAAAAAACAATTGAACTATCCAAACAAAAGCCGATTCATAAATAGTTTAACCCACCTAAATTAGGCAGCCAACGACCAGTTCGAATCACCCAAGAGAGATAGCTCATAAAAAGGGTGGGCTACCCCAAAAGGGGACATTCCACGATCAAATAAGCATTTATAGATAAAATATTTGGGTGAGATAATCGCTCAAGAGACCTCATTTCTGCAACAATTAGTTCAAAAAAGACAAAAAAAGCACCTTATATCAACTGGGAGTGCTAAGGATAAGAAAAAATCCCAAATATTAAGGGACTAGCAACAAAGTCAACAAAGGATTCAAATGCTCAGGTCTAACCATTATATGAAGGAAAGCACCCCAGGTACTAAGGTATGCAATTCTGATTTTAGTTATTGTTAAAATTACTCATAGAGAAAAGTCTAACTTGAACATCTGAATGTTTTTCGATCAAATCTAGTTGGAAAGTATTAATGGTGTTCTTTTCTTGCAAGCCAAGAAGAGTAGTTTAATCAGGCTTCGCGAATTTAATAAATAGGAGTTCAATTTTCAAATTTGTTTGGGATTATCTAAATAGGGCAATTGAGTTTGCTTGAATTGTGCCAACGTGGTTCTACACGCACACTTTAATATATTTAACATATATCAGGACTAATTGTCTTAAATTTTTCATAATATTCATTTTTCAATGCAGGTTGAAATGATTTGTTGGCTTTTCATATCTAAATGATAAAAATGATTATGAAATTCAAAATTAATATGATAATTTTTATGTACAAGTCTATTTATTATATTACAAAAAACGTCATTATGCCATTAAATTCAAGAATCTCAATTCATTTTTAAAAAATTTTAAATTATTTAAAATTTGACTTAAATATTGTCTGAGTGACTAATTTTGTGGCATGTACCAATAGTACTTGCATTAAATTGTACATATCTAGTTCAAACATATTTTTTTTTTTATCAATTTATTTCTTTTTTAACAAATATTTCCTTGATAATATTTATCATATGTTAACACTAAAGCTCCGTTTGTTTCGATGTAAAATATTTTTGGATAAAATATTTTATTTAATTTTCACTGTTTGGATGATAATAACTATGTAAAATATATTTTTTAGTAAAATATTTTACTTCATTAAATCAAATTTGACTTATAAAAAATTAACTCGTAAGTTAATTTTAGAATGCACATTCGGAACCTTCACCCATTTCTTGTCTAGTCATTTTTATGGTAAATAAGAATGAGGAAATGAGAAACAAATTATTCCTACATGAATCCTTTCGGAATCTTTCATCCGAATCTTTCCCATCTTTGGTCACTCATATCTCTCGTTCTCATTTTTTAAATTTTAACCAAACATTAGAAAATACAAGTTAAAAAAATGATTTGTGCAAAATCATTTTACAAGTAAAATATTTTCTATAGTAAAATATTTTACGTCGAAACAAACGGATATATTTATATTTTAAGAAAATATAAGTATCTAGACTTAACTATTAATTTTTTTTAATACAAATATAATTTGTTCAGATATCTAACGATATTTGATCAATTTAATTTTTTTATAAGTATTCTACGAACTGAAAACAATAAATTAACAAATAACTCGAATTATAAGATGAATTATACAAATTATACAATTTTAACAAAATGAAATTTGCAAAGATGAATTATAAGATGCATCACCATATTAATATCGTTTGTCTTAACAGAGAAGAATAAAAGAATTCAAGTAGCTTCTTTATTTTGGCTTCTCCAAAAAAATACACTAATTATTATTTTTTTTTAAAAAAAAAAAAACCTATGTACTTCTCAAACATTAACTTTTTTTTTTGGAATAAAAAAATCATAATATCCTTAATTTAAGAGTAACCCTACTTACAAAAATAAATAAATAAATAAATCATATAATTATCCCAAACACTATAATTTAAGGACTATGCTTCCCTGTTGTTGGGGGTTCTTAACAATAGGGTGTTGTTGGGGTTGTGGGGCTTACGCCCAGTCCCATTTTGGTGATCAAAATCTTTTATTTTATAAATTTTAATGTGTAGATTATTCATGCAAAAATTAAATTAAAAGTAATTATATTTATTGCAATAAAAATGGGCGGTAAATGGACTGCATTATTTATTTTTAAGATAAATATAATTTATTTAAATACCTTACAATATCCAATTAACTTAATTATCCGTTCGTAAAATAAGGTCTACAAAATAAATAATTTAAATCATCAAACCCCAATCCCAACAACACCCTACTGTTGCAAACCCGACATTAGAGAAGCGATTTCTATAATTTAAAAACAAAAAATAAAAACATAGCAAACATTTCAATAAAAAAAAATTACTCCAAATAAATTATTCCAAATAATTTAACCTTTTTTCTTCATTCAAGCTAAACCTCACTGCGCAGTTCTTTGTCTATGGTTCCGTTGCAGAAAGTCTCTCTCTGGAAGAAGTTTTATGTGATCTACAGCTTCTTCTTCGTTAGGAAGATCGTTGCTCATCTCGTCACATTCGTCTTCTACTATGTCGTTTTGCCTGCAACTGTTCTGGTTCCTGAAGTGCAGGTTCCAAAGTGGGGAGCTGTGTATATTCCCTCTACCATTACACTCCTGAACTCAGTTGGAACTCCAAGGTCACTTTCTTCGTCTCCGTTGCTCCACCCATAAGCGTAGAGGTGCATAAAAACTTCAAAATAACAGATAAATTGGTCTAGACCGGTCTAAATCGTATAATTTGGTTCGGTTCTATATACAAACAGTTTGATTCTGATTCTTAATTTTTTAAAACTATTGTATTTTTTAGAACCATTGTATATGGTCCAATTCTCGAGTTTTATTAATGAAAAACCGATTTTAACTTAACAGAACTAGTTTTGTAGAAGCATATTTACTTTATATTTTATATTTCTTATTCTTTTTTACAACCACTTCTACAATTTTAGTCCAAACAAATACGTTAAAGAAAATAAAAATAGTTTAGGCAAAAAAATTAACATAAAATTACGATTACTGCATTATAATATAAAGAAATTAAATATTTAATGATTAATGCGTCATTAATTAGAAAAAGATGAATTGCAAAAAAAGAGTTTTTTGTTATCTTTCTACATCAGACAAGGGTATGCCTTTTATATTTGGCTTTCAATTTCAAGTTTCTATTTAGGCTAAGTTTGTTTAGATTATATATTTGATAAAATTAGTTGTTTTGAGCTTTAGGAGTAGAGAGCCGAAACCGAACTAGAGCCGAACTTTTTTTTAACGAATTGGTTCTGATTTTGTTCTACAACTACAACGGTTCAATTATGATCTAAGACTTTTAGAATTGTTACTAACGGTTCGAATCTTATAATTGCTTAGAATCAGACCAATTCGATACATGTGCACTCCTACTTAATCGCTTCATCTGTTTTATTGAATTTTTTCGATTCATCAATTTTTCAGGTCACTTCATTTACTGGTTTTTTGGATTCTTTTCGAGAATGTCATGTCTTTACACCGAACAAAGGCGACATTAATTGGATTGCTTGAGGCAAGCAGAGTTAATGAATGGGTTGTCACTGAAAAATTCGGAGATGCACTCAAGATGAAAATGGCTTCTAAAGTATTCAAGAAACCTCGAATCAGGATCGCACAAAGGTGTGTTTCCCGCATCATTTGGATTTTGAATAATAACTTATTTATTTACTAGGGATAATTCGTACCTAAATACACTACTACTATTTTTTTTTTGATCACTCGATGACTTAGGATTGTTCCAAAAAAATTGGCTAATACGCAAAATCGATCCAAACTGGTGGTTTGATTCATTTTTTTTAGTTTACCGGTCTGGTTCCAGTTTGCTAAAGAATAAAACCGTATAATACAGTTTAGTTCTCGATCTTAATCTCACGGTTCCGATTTAGAACCGGACCGAACAATTTGACATATGTTACATAATAATTATTCTAAATCTATAATTTTACACACACACACACACACACACATATATATATATAATATTCTATATAAAACTATATTATGCATATATATAATATTTTGTATTAAATTTTTCGTATTTTTATAATAATGAGATGGCTATTTTTGCAAGTTTATAACTATATTTTTTTATTTTTTCCGTAACTTCAAATAGATTTTATCCCCGTTATTCTATGTCACCTTTCTTCAAAGATTTGCATTATCTAAATGGTTATAAAATCTATTTTGTTACATTGTTTATTAGAATATTTATATTGTTATTTTTAATATTTTCGAATGAAAAATTAGAATCAATCTGGAGCCGAACTGTTAAAACGGATCGGATCCGGTCTAGTTCTACTAGGTCCAACGGTCTGGATCGATTTCAAAGTTTATGGAACCGGTAGTCACAGTTCGGTTCTCAAATTTGTTAAGGACCGGACTAATCCGGTCCGTGTGCACCCTCTACAATGGCTTGCAATAATGGGCCTGTTTGGGTAAACTTACTTATTGGCTTATTGACTTATTTTTGTTATAAACTTGCTATTTTGATTTTTTCGCTTTTTTTTTTTTTTTTTTGTCTTTTCTGAATTTGTTTATATTTTGATTAAAATTTTTTATTTTTTCGACTCATCTTAATGAAAGGAGTCTAAAGAGTATAATAGTTAGACTAAATAATAAAAAAAGTTCACTAAAAACGAAAAGTCAACTTAGTCAAATACGTAAATAAGTCAATTTACCCATACAAGGCCAATGACTCAAGTTATAAGGGATAAAAAAATTTATGTTAAAAAAATAATGGTAGCAAATCAATAGATTATTCGGATACCTAGATTAAATAATAACAACAGAAAAAATATACGATTATTACATTCTAATTTGTAATGATACTCAAATTAAATAATAACGGATAAATAAAAAAATGCATAATTAACACGTCTTAAAAGCACTGCTAGCACATTTTGACTCAAATAATACCAATCATCTTTCAAGAACTTAAAATTTGAGGGAAGTTGGGGGTACTCACAATTGTATTAAAGCCAAGTTGAGGGAAGTTGGGCACACTCATAAAATCTAAGATTCAAAATATCTAAAATTCGTATTTCATATTTTTTTGTCAACCAACTATAGGTGGCGTTTGGTATTGCAGAAACTAGTAACTTATAAATTGTAACTTATAACAGAAGTTGTGAGCGTTTGATAAAGATTATAACTTGTACCTAAAATAGAAAAAAAAGTAATTATAAATTGCAGCGAAAGTTATGGGTGTTTAAAAAAAAACTTATAGCTTAAACCTAAAATTAGTAATATGAAGGTAAAAACTACTAGCAGTAGCCTTGTCAAACACCTCCATAACAAATACTTAAAATTAAAAGTTTCAATTTCGTCGAGTGCTGACCCAAAAGATTCTAAATCTCTGTAGGCAAATTTTAGATACTAAAAATAACACCAGTTGACTAATCTACCAATTTCTATTGTCAAGCAGCATAACACGTGCAGCTTGCATTTGAATTAGCATATTTGTATAAAAAATACATATCAAACGCAGTGTGATACCGAAGCTGAAGCATGGTGGTGGGTGTACTAAACAAAAGCATGTGTGCATTTAGAATCTAGTGGGGATGGGAGAGGGAAATGGTGGGAGTATATATGGGGAAGATACCAATAGATGTATTTTGAGTAGAACAAAGAAATATTTCAAGTGACGAACCTAAAAAGCTCATTTTGCTTCATACAATTAATGTCTTTAACATGTTTTCGTCCAATAGGGAATCGTTTGTATTAAAACAAAGCAAGAAAACAAAGAGTCGTTGAGTAATGATAGGCTTAAAATATTTTAAAACCAAAATTAATTTAGAAAAAAGAAAAGCAAAGAAAAATTCGACTCTAAACCAAAGGCACTTCATAAAATAATTCAACTCTAAACTAAATAAGTTATGTACTTTGAAAATAATTCTTTTTTGGTATAATAATCTTCTTTTATGTTATGTTTCCGTGAGGGAGTGTTCGATCTTAATTGTCAACTCCATACATGATTTTATGTTCACTAAACACTTTTCAGTGATCTGGTCCAAATACTTATTAATCTCAAAAGTTAATAATGGCATCAAATATAAAAGACTTCCATGTCAAACCTTCTAACCATAATTCATCAGGCAGTGTGGCCAAGAATCTGCCCATTTAAATCATGTTATCAATTGAGTTTGGCTATTTTCTCATTTTCTTCTCCAAATTTGTTTACAAAGGCATACCATATGATTTGTCTTAATCTTAGCTCATTGTAATCTTACGGCCTCTCCACACTATTTAATTTTTAGATTTTGCTCCTTTTTTTATCACCTAAAACATACCATTTAGTCCATCAATGATTAAGGCCTTGATTGGTAACTAACTTAAAATTTAGTTTTTTTTTTTTTTACTTTTTTACATTTTTAACCAAAAAGTTAAATTATGTTCAAAATAGGTTATTTGGTAACTTAACCTTTAAGTTAGTTTTCAACTCAGTTGTTTGAACAAAAAGTTAGTTTTTTTACTTTTTGTTCAAAGTGAACAATTTTATCCTTCTATACATTTGATATTAACAATTATATATAGTTAGTAGTGGTCGTAAATAAGTTATGAATAATAGATACTATTGTATTTTACAAATGGTGAGAGTTTAAATAGAATATTATAAGAGTTTGTGTTTTAATTTGACTTTTTAGTATTTTTTATTTTTTTACAAGACAGACAACTTTAATTTTTTGACGTTTTTAAACAA
Organism: Heliamphora pulchella; assembly: GCA_032270985.1. Taxonomy (NCBI): domain Eukaryota; kingdom Viridiplantae; phylum Streptophyta; class Magnoliopsida; order Ericales; family Sarraceniaceae; genus Heliamphora; species Heliamphora pulchella. The sequence continues at coordinate 4,773 of JAULJZ010064092.1, read as the reverse complement.
AAAGCCAAAAAAATTTAAAAAATCAAGTTTGCCAATCAAGGCTATCATATAGCAATTCAATGTTAGTATAGTTGGCTTCGGAGGAGTAAATTCATGTGGTTAGTTGAGAAAAAGCTGGATGTGCCCTTCAGATCATAAACGCAAATAGATTATTTGAGATTTTCTATCTTGATGCATTAAGGTGAGGAGAAGCAAAATAGACAAACTAAGACATATGGAACTGTCAAGATTAGATAAACTGCAAAATAGATAAACCGAGTCCTAATATATATTAGATAAACTGTAATATTACTATGGAAGACCCCTCCTACCAAAACCCTTCCAGAATACCCCTTGCACCAAAACCTCCCTCTCATTTCCAAAGTTACAGTATAGAAGAATCTAGCTCTCAACTATGGAAGAATCCATACCTTTTTCGGGATTTCACAAAAGGTATGTGAATGAGGCATGTGACAGAGGGGAACTAATCTGATAGAGAAGAACCAGAAAGAATCTGGACCGTTGGATTACTACCTGGTAAAATAGGAGTCATTGGATTAAAACATACCCACCCCCATCAACTTAGGTGAATTGTACAATAAAATACTTATAGTTATTACTCATTCCTAAAATCACTCAATTATCTAATTTTAAGAATTTTGGAGTCAAATAAAAAAATAATGATATCAGTATTTTAATAATTAATTAATTAGTTAATTTTAAGACACTCAATTAAAATATAATTTTATTAATATTTAATTTATGAACGTAAAAAATAGAAAAGAAATAACAAAAATAAAAAGCTATATTAATATTTTATTAGATTATTAAAAGGAGAAGTAATAAAATTAAATATTTTTTTTATTTTTTCACGAAGAAGAACATGAGAGATGAGAGAGAACAAATAAAAGGCTAAAATTGTTTCATTTTAATGGTTAAATTTTTAACACCTACACAAATATTATATCAAAAGTTCTATCTTCTTATAAAGATCAGAGATAACTAGTACCTAAAAACACTCTAATTATTTTTTTCTTAAGATTCCTCATGCATTTTAATACTTAATTTTAAACCTAATTTTCTAAAAAATAATCCATATAAAAAAATAATAGAAAGATTCTCAACCATAATCAACTTCGTTATTAATAAAGAGAAAAAAAACTATTAAGGAAACAACAAACTAAAATACGAAGAGCAACGAGAAAAATTAAAACACCACCACTAAAAAAAATCTATGTTTTATTGTAATTACATAATTACGCATATCATTTTTTTCTCCAACCCGAAGTGCATAAACTACTTTTTTAATATAAATGCAATCGAATCCGGTGATTGCTTCAGGCTCTGTCCACCGTTAAATAACTATATAAAAGTAACATTAAATCTACTAACTTGTTGGTAATTTAATAATTAGTTAATTAGCCAACTTTAAGATACTCAATTAAAAATATAATTTTATTACTTTTTTAATATATCGATGCAAAAAATATAAAAAATAATAAAAGTAAAAACTATATTTTTTTCATTGAATTAGTAAAAGGAGAAGTGATAAAAATTAATATTTTTTTAATTATTTTTTTGAAACAAAAAATAGTGAGGGAGTCGAGAGAACAAAATAGAAAGCCAAGATTTTGTTTTATTTTAATGGTTAAATTTTTGACACTTACACAAAAGTCACATTAAAAATTCTATATTATATAATAGATATTGAATTTTAGGATTTTAAGAGTGAAATAAAAAATAATATTAATAATTTAATAATTAGTAAATTAATTAATTTTCAGGCACTCAATTAAAAATATACGTTTATTAGTTTTTTAATTTAAGTATGTAAAAGAATTTAAAAAATTAACAAAAGTAAAAGTTATATTTTTTTTATTGATTTAGTAAAAAAGAAATAATAAAAATGAATGTTAATTTTTACTTGTTTTTACATAGAAGAACATGAGAATAGAAGAGATCAAAATGAAAGATCAATATTGTTTCATTTTAATTATTAGATTTTTGACACATATACAAATGTTACATCAAAAATTTTATATTGTATAATAGATAATAGATAATAGATATCAAATTTTAGGATTTTAAGTGTCAAATTAAAAACAATATCAATAATTTAATAATTATTTAATTAGTCAATTTTAAGGCATTAAATTAAATATATAATTTTATTATTTTTTAATTTAAAGATGTTACAAAATAGAAAAGAGTAACAAAAGTAAAAATTATATTATTTTTTTATTAGATTAGTAAAAAGATAAATAATAAAAATGATTTTTTTTAACGTTTTTACATAAAAGAACATGAGAGATGAGAAAAAACAAAATGTAAGGCCAAATTGTTTCATTTTTAATGGTTAAATTTTTGACACCTATACAAATGTCACATTAAAAATTTTATCTTGTTATTTAGATAAATATCTAATTCTAGAAATTTAAAAGTGAAGCAAAAAGTAATATTAATAATTTAATAATTATTTAATTAGCCAACTTTAAGGCACTCAATTAAAAATATAATTTTATTAGTCTTTTTAATTTATAGATGTGAAGAAATAAAAAAAATAATCAAAGTAAAATTTAAAAGGTATGCATAGTTGGTCTAGCATTTTAAAGTATTTACTAAATACACAAAAAAAATCGTATAAGAAAATATCCCAACATAGGGTTAGTTTCATAATATGACTTTATCCCAAATAACCGTTTAAAAATTATCATTTAGCCTTAAATGTGACTTGTTATGTGCTACTAAGTAATTATTCAGTAGTTTCAAAATATCATACAATATTGTTTACATAATGTTTCAATCTAATTCTGTAATAAAAAGTACTAAGTGGAAAAATATTAGTATAACTTTATTAGATTGATAAGAGATAAAAGTGATATATATATATATATATAGTGTGTGTGTGTTGGGTGTCGCACATTTTTATGTATTAAAGTACCATATATATAATACTATGTGATATTTTGAGAGTATCTAACAATTTCTTATGTCACTAGACGTGTCTGAAAAATAATATAAATAAATTTGAGACGCCACGTGAGCAAATCATAAGGTACGATTACTAAGTATATAATGCCATATAGTATTTTTAGTAAATGAAAATGTTTTATTATCCCATTCAAAATATTTTTCTCCATATCATTAAATTGAAGCATCAAATAAATAATATCACATGATAATAATTACTTCATGGCATGTCTAGCATGAAAAACACGTTTAATGGGATTAGATGTTCAATGTATTATTATAGAAGAAGTCTAGATATAAAAAATTTAACTATAAAATCAACCAAAAAAATGACCTGAGCCTTTCATAAGCATATGATGCTTTACACACATATAAATGTCTTTGATAATTTTTCGTAATCAAATCTTTGATTAATTATGTGTACATAGAAGAACTGGTTACTATATACACGCATGCTAAACACTGTTACTATGTATCGACTTAAGTGGACTACTGATTTAATAACTTGAATAAAGAGCTTAATAATACGATCAAAAAATATAAGCCCAAGTTATTAGTTATAGCTCACAGGTTTCATTATCTATCAGACTTAATTTCTATCTCCCACTGATGTAGGATGGGGTATTACAACATCTCCTACTCAAATGCGAGACGTCCTTGTCTCGTGACCCAAGTTTTACCCCTAATTGTGATGTGGATAGTAGTTCATTAGCAGATACAGAGAAGTCTATAAGCGTGAAGGTATACAATCTCGGGACCTCTACCCCTCTCCCGAGCGAGCCCCTACTTCTCTATCACGGGGTCCTACTGGGAATCAAGATTGACTCTAATACTATTTGTAACGATCCAAGTGGACTACTGACTCAATAAATTAAATAAAGTGCTTAACAACAGACCTAAAAGTTTAAACCCAAGTTATTAGTAGTAGCTTACATGTTTCATTACATATCATACTTAATTTCTATCTCTCACTAATGTGGGATGGGATATCACAATATATTGTCACGCTCCAATAACTCGTTGTATTTAGATAATTATAACCCGTTGACCACAATAATATCAATTTCTACAACAAAGCATACTTATAACAGTCATGTCAATTCACACAATTGTGGAATGAACTTTATCCCACCGCCACCAAGTATTCAGCCTGGTTGCTCTGATACCATGTAGTTACACCCAAAACTTTTCAAAATATTATAAGTATTAAATTTTAAAAACAAATTTTGACATAGTTTATTTATTTTGCAAATAATCCAACGATATAACCGTTTTTAAAATAATCTGTAATAAAAGCAAATAATGTAATGTACACAGGCTCCACATAGATCTCAACAACAAAATCATAATGCAAGTTATAGATTTTAGGTCATCCATTCTAACTTTTCATGCGTATATTTATATCTCAAATTGCTAATAAATAACAGAAATTCACATACATAAATAACAAGATAAAATACTCAAGTCCGTTAATGCAAATTACTCCAAAGATCCAATCATACAAAAGAAAGATTTGATATTATTGCCTACATCAACAGAACTAAAACAAAACCAAAATAATACTTTGACTATATAATTAAGATGCAAATAGTTATAAGAAAAAGCTCTAGAAGTATAATTAATCATAAAGTATAGTAAAACGTGAAATGTCCAAACACATTAATCAATCTGAGAGGTCAATGCTTATCAATAACTAACAAATGTGAATATAAAATATATGCAGACTGAAATAAAAATAAAATAAAAGTATGTAATATCCCATTTCATTAGATCTACACATTTTTAATAATTTTAAAACTTATTCTATTAAACTCTCAATCAATC
>JAULJZ010064081.1:0-13385 GCA_032270985.1 Heliamphora pulchella | reverse complement strand
GACTTGCTCAACGGCCTCTTTTCACACAGTTCCGATCTAATGCGCAATCAATCATGGTTCGCCTCAGCAATGGCTTCGTGACCATCCATAATTGAGACCTTGCAATTAGTGCCTTGCAACCAGATCTTTAGGGCAAAACGGGAGGTGATGTGAGGAGGGGCGTGTGAAATAACAGTGATTTAGGGCAGCATTTATTTAGGAGGAGGAGGTGCTGTGAGAAGTTGCAAAACGGCTGCGTTTTTTTAAAACCGTTTGATCTTGTTTTTTTTGTTAACTAGAGACAGAGCCACTCTCTTTCGTAATAGAATCAAATAGGCAATAAAATAATATATGTAATAAAATAATTATAGAAAACAAATAATGAATAGTAAATAAAAAACAACTGTGTAGTTTTTGAATGCATAGGCCTGTTTGGACAAATGTTACTTATTAATTTGTTAATTTATTTTGTTTAATTTTGTTTAAAACTCATAAAATTTAATTTATTGACTTATTTTTGTTTATTTTTATATTTTTTAAGCATTTTTTATATTTTGATTAATTTTTTTTATTTTTTTAATTATAAAAAATTTAAAAAATATAATAATTTAACTAAATAATAAAAAACTTTACAAAATCAACAAACAAATAAACTAATAAGCCAAGCTATTACAAGCCAATAATCTAATAAATCAAATTCACCCATTTAGAGTTATAAAAAAAATAATTTAGTTAGACTCCATAATCCTCACAATTCGATTTTAGTTTTCAAATTCTTAAATCCTTTATAAGCAATTTAGTTTATAAACAAGTTAATTATTCAACAAAAAATTTAGTTTATAACAATTTAGTTTAAAATTTAACTGAAAATTAAACCAAACCAAACCAAAACATTAATAGTCTCGAAATTAGGAAGGAGGGCATACGCAAGACAAGTTGCTAATGTTAAAGCAGAAATGCTAATTTCAGGCAAAAATCCTAGATTTTAGAATTTTTACTTATTTTTAATTTTTATATCTTTTAATTAAAAATTTTATTTCAAAATTGTTTTAATAAAATGAACCAAAATTAAAAAGTAATAAAAAATAAATAAAAGATAAATAAACATCATTAAATTTGACTTATTTACTTATTTTAACTTATTTTTATCTACTCTAATTTTCTTTTTCACATTTCTGATTAAGAACTTTCACATTTTTTTGTTCATCTAGATGAAAAAGTTAAAAATATAATAATTTAACTAAAATTAAAAAAATAATAAATCCGAAAATAAACAAAAGCAAAACAAACAAATAAACAGAAACGAAAGGGAGGGTGGGGGGGATTTCTCTCAGACAAATGCCTCGATTTGTCGTCAGGATGAATGGAATGGATAAATACTAATCGGACTCGTCATCGTTGTGATCATCACAGAGAACTGCAACCCCTCTCCAATCAAAACATAAATACTTCGACAGAAACGAAACAAAAAAGGAGATCATTCAATGAATTCAAACCGAAAGAAAATATTTTTTTTTAAAAAAAGAGTGAAAATGGAAGAGAAAAGGAGATCTTCATCCCTTCACAGAGATCTGAATGTTGAGACTCACCTTGAAACAGAAGGTTGTTACTTGTTAGAGCAGCGCCGCTGTTTAAACTTTAGCAGCTTTAAACCTTCTCAACTAAGCTCTGTATTTGTAGGCGGTGAGGGTGCTTCGGTTTAGGGTTAATCGAATCGGGGGCCTGATGGGAGCCAAGGCTAGTGACAGACAATTACGAAATTGACCCTTATTTTCGTGACAAATAACCCCCTCCCTCCCTATGTTATTGCTAGCGTGTGCGCAGGTGGGCTTGTGTGGAGTTTAGAAAAAAAAAAATTAACAATTCATTTTTAGGCCTTGATTGGTAATTTGGTTTTATTGACTTTTTAGTTAAAAAATTAAAAAGTTAAAGTTATTTGTTTGGCAAAAAATTAAAAAATTAAATAAAAATACAAATTTTCAGAATATTTTATTTAAACTCACACTACTTTTAAAATATAATAATACCTCTTATCCATAACTTATTTATTACCACTACTAATTACACATAATTTTTAATATTAAATATATAAAAAAGAAAATTTGTCATTTTGAACAAAAAAATAAAAAAATCTAACTTTTTACCTAAACAACTAATTTTAAAAAAACTAACTTAAAAAATTAAGTTACCAAATAACTTACTTTGAATTTAATTTAATTTTTTAACTAAAAACTCAAAAAATTAAAAAAATTAGCTTTTAAACTAGTTCTCAATTGGGCCCTTAGTCTCTGTTTTGAAGGTTGAAATTTAAGATATTTATTTTTTAGAAAATAAAAATAAAAATAAAAATTAATTTGTTTGAGATAATTTCTTATGGTGATATTTTTTTTGTATTTTATTAAAATATTTAGATTTTTTAATTTTTATTTTTTAAGTTGTACTGTTTTGAATCATAGCATGACTGTTTATTTTTGTAAGTTGAGTTGATTTTTTAATGATTATTGTTATTTTATTTTTAAAAAAATTAGAGTTTTTAGAATGTTTATAAGCTTTTATTCTTAAAAATATTAAAAAAACTAGTAAATTTTTTTAGAAATACCAAACAATCTTGCTGAATGTTGACCGTGTAGCTCAATGCCAAACAGAGGCTTAGTAGATGCTATTTAGCCTGTGTTTGGGTTAACTTATTTTTGTAATTTTTTTACTTAAAAGTTAAAAAAAGTTAATTGATTTGGTTTATTAATTTTTTTTTTCACTTTTTTTTTACATAATTTGACATCTACTTTTTTTAAAAAAAATCAAAAAATTACTAAAAAAAATTAGTTCAAACACAAGCTTAGTTATTAATCGTTAAAATAACCACTTGTATGAAATTCTTTAGCAAATTTAACCCGCTAGTTAGGCAATTTAACAAATTAAGAAAATATAACATTTTAAAGTTATTTTCTAAATATATATATTACAATTTTAAAAAATATATAATTACAACAAGAAGTAAAAAAAAACAATTAAAAACCATAGAAATCATTCAATAGTAATAATAATGATATAATAAATGGATAATTGCACTTACCTCCCCTGAGATTTAAGCTTATTACACGGACCTCCCTTGTAGTTTATGAAATTATATTAATCTCTGCTGAGATTTAATTTTTAACATCAATTGTACCAAATTGTTAAAATCTTCGTTAAAATTTAACGAAAACCGTCCCTCCCACTCCAAAATCACCATTTCTACCCTAAAACCACCATTGAAATCACATTTTTCCTTAAAACCACCATTTCCACCCTAAAATCACCCTTCAAATCACATTTTTTCCTAAAATCACTATTCCCACCCCAAAATCACACTTCCCAAAATCACCATTTCGTTGAAATTTAGAGTGAAAAAGGTGATTTTGGGGGGAAAAGTGGTTTGAACGGTGATTTTGGAGTGAAAATGATGGTTTTGGAGTGGGATTGGCGATTTTCGTTAAATTTTAACAATTTAGTGCAATTAATATTAAAAATTAAATTTCAGTGGAAGTTAGTGTAATTTCAGAGACCACATGAGAGATCTCTGTAATAAGCTTAAATCTCAAGAGAGGTAAGTGTAATTATCCCTATAATAAAACATATTTAATAATAAGATTTACTATAGATACTTATATAAAATAATGTACATTCTTACTTAAAAAATATTCACAATATTTAATAGTATTAATTAAAATCATAAGCTCTTTAATTTCGTCTTTATAAATTATAAAAAAAAATATAAAATTGTCAATATATTTACAATTTCGATTTGAAACATTTAGCTCCTTCGACGTGACTAAAAATAGGCACAAGATATCTTTTTATGTATCAATACACATTTTCAGCTCAATAAATCGTGCTTTAAGATTTACATAACTTACAATTTCACACATTCCAATATCCAATTACTGAAAATATGTTACTGAGTAACAAAATATTGTGAAAATAAAGGATCCACAATTACTAGTCTTCACCAACTCAAACCCTTAACCAGATAACACCTTTGTTCGAAAATACTCATATTCCATCTTCATATTTCTCTGCATAGCGAAAAATATTTTTCCAAATTAATAACTTTTTATGTGAGTTAAATAGTGAAAAATATTTCCCAACTTTTTTGGAGCGACAACCAAGCATAAAAATGTTGAGAACTCGAACCCGCTTCTTTGTTTGAATCATTGACAGCTCGGACAGGCTGACAAGACCGGAATTCTAAAAAGAAGCAAAGTCTGGCTTTTACTATTCTACTGCAGATTCTTGTTTGGTAAAAATCGCTTCACTTCCACACAAAAAAAGTTCTTCGTCGAAATATACGGAACCTAAAAATAACCTTTTTTTCTGCCCCCATCTATCATTTGGATGCTTAGCCCTCTTCAGAGAGATGACTAAAATTCTATTCCACCATTCTCACATCTGCCTTAATGAACCAAAATTTTCGGTGAAACACCCAATAGTCGTCGATAAAAGAAAACAGCGTGACAAGGGGCAGTTTTTTGAACAAACATAAAAGCATTTTGAAACAGAATATACAGAATCAGTTAAAACATTAGTACTTCTCTGCAACAGGTCTGGAAGGAAATAGCCGGAGAAGAAATGTGATCAATGACCAGAGGCAAACGATGCCAAGGACTTGGAAAGTCACTAGCATAGCAACCATGGCGCCGCTTCTTTCCAGCACGTCTGGGGATACGGGAACCCCCCTCATTGCAAACATCAACCTCTCCAAGAAATGAGCAGCTTTTGTCAACTGATATAGTCGATAGACCTGCCAAACCCATTCAAAGTTTTCAAAACACCATTGTTGTCTAGGAGGAAGGTATGTTATTATGTTTTGAAAGTGGTGTACCTCAAAGATTATAGGCACAAGAGGCCAACAAGATGATCCACGTTTGTCAAGATGCGTCTCAAATGCAAGTTGGGCCAGACACCCGGCAAGAAAAGGAGCTATTGCAACCAATGCCGGCAAACCGAGTACTGGCCAAGTGACATAGACAGCAAGGAGAGGGGCAATAACCTTAAAACCCATGATGAAGAAAGCAGATGTCAAGTAGCCTCTGAGGCCTGTGATGAGGCCCCACCTCTTTGAGCTGAATTGCAGATATGGCTTCTGCACGAGGTCAGTTATGAGTAGAAATGTTGCAAGACCGATATAAAACATCACCTCAGAACAGAATGCAGACACAATTTCTGCACATGCATTATCGTGTAGGTAAGAAATTGAATTGTTTATTCATAAAGAAAAAAGAACATTCAAAAATGCGGAAACAATGCACTATCAGAAGTGTAAAAAAGACATACGAATAAAGTCACGTATACTACAAATGATACTTCTCTCATCAGATGTAAACAGGAGAAGCCTGTCACATGCCTTGTTGGACAATCAGTTATCATCAAGCACTAAAAGTGCATCCTAATGAACCATATAAAGCCTATAACAGAAACTAAAACCATCATAGTTGTTCCATATGAGAAAGATCATATGTTTCTTTAAAGATAGACACATCACATATATCAATGTAATTGGCATCCTTGTCTTAAAATATTCTAAATTTGTTCTCTATGGTTTTTTTCTCTCTAGGAGGCATGTGAGATTTAATAATTCTCGATACAGATGGTTCTCAACAAAAGTATAAGCCTTCTAGTTTATCATTCTATCATAGCTCCAGCAGTAATTAGTTAATCGCCTAACCCAGCTAAGGCATGAACCAACTCATCTGAGGATTTTGGGGAAGGTTATCAAATCCTACTGCATTATATATCTAGTGCTACTCATACCACTTAAGCACCTCAGCTCGTGCCATTAAGGGTGTCCCATCCTTTCACTCTCTATTAGCTCTAAAAGCAAGCGCAGATACCCAAAAAAAAAAAAGAAAAAAAAAGAGAAAAGGGCCTCAAATTGTTTTGAACTTGAACTACTAAATCTTCGAACACAGGTTAATTTGATAACAACTACACCATAGTAGCCCAATGCTTGGCAATTGGCACAGGAATTTCGGTTAGTGATCAAAACTCTCATTCCACTATGCCGGCAACAATAAATTTCATCAATTAAACCAAATAATGACTTTCAATGCCACTAAAATTTAGGTAATTAAACTTACTGCAAGCCAGGGAGACTGAATTCTGATGAGTGATAACAATGGTTTTGATTTCAGTATGTGAACTAATTGAAAAAATATCATGTTAAATGTACACAAGACGTCAGTATCAATTGATCTGTCACAAACGCAGTTCTTGTTATAAGTATGTACCTCATACTTAGCTAAGTAGTGAAGAATAAGATCTAGCACAAAGTTCTTATATGATATGCTTTCACACTTTCTGATGAGAGGCCATCAAAGAATTATTACTACTGCATCACTTCTTCTAAAACTGAGATATGCATAGGGGAAGGAATATTCACAAAGCTGCAAGAAGAACCTGCTTGCTTATGCATAGCTAGAGAACATCAACAACATTATGAGGGTGTTTCTTAGAATTTTTTTTTTCTAACTTTTACCTTATAACTCATCAAAAAGTTCAAAAAACCTAAACATGTGTACTTATAATTTTTTTGCTTGTATCTTCTAATTCTAAATCAACAAAGAGAGCTTATTTGAATCTATAAATTTACAACTGTACCAAACATTTGTAATTTCTACCTGAAATCATAACCGCACCGCTTTAGCGGTAATCCATAAGTCCATAATTTTAATTACACCACACACCCTCTATATACCTGAGAGAATATCATCCTTGAGAAAGGCATCTATTGCAGTGCTGAGGAAGGACTGTGGAAGCACCAATGACGAAATTAATGCAACGGGAGCTAAAACCCAGAGCAACGAGCGGGTACTTTCCTTGAACGGGGCAGACACCAATTTATCTTCTTCAACCAACTGGTGAGTTAAACCATGAAAGGAGACAGAACCTGATTTACCATGAAAAGGTTCCACTCCATCAGCCCCATTTAAACGCACTGGACTTCCCTCCCCTTGGGAGAAATTCGACTTTGCCTCCTGATTGAAATTGGAAGCATATACTGTAAATCCTTTGTTGAACCCCCACCCTGAAGAGTCCTTACTTATCCTCTTCAAACCGGCATCCAAATAAACTGGAAAAAAAATTCAGTTAACAGTAGAGAATAAGCCTAGGCCACAATTTAAAAATCCCGTTTGGGTGCAGAGAAACAGAGGAAAGTAATACAAATAAACTTTCCCATAATGAATAAACCTATCCTCCCCTGACATAGCCCAATTGCAGAATTAACTAGTGGTTTGGTTTGAGTCATTTAGGAAAAAAGAAAAGAAATCCAAATCTCTAAACTCTAATCACTCGTTTGGGTTACTAAACATGAAGAAAAAAAAAGGGGGGGAAATGAGAAGAAATCAAGGGATGGAGTTTTCTTTTTAATGAACACTTTTTAATATCTTCAAAATGAAGAGATTTAGAGAGAAAAAAAAAACAATTGAACTTTATAATATAAAATTAACCTTCAAAAATAAACCCATTATAAGATTAAATTTATAAATAATACACTTTTTTCTTTTAATTTGGCTAACCAAACAATATAGGAGAGAAACAAATTAGCTTTTTTTAAAAAAAAAATTCCCAATTATCCAAACAAAATAAAGAGAAAACACAAATTTGTCTTTTATTTTACCTCCCAATTGGCTGGAGGGAAGTATCGAAATCTAAGAATGAAAGGTTCTATGTATGTTCTTCTCGGAATATTTTCTCGGCAACCAAACACATAGATGAGGAGTAATCAATTGAAGAAAAATAAAACATACTTTGGGATGCATTTTGGACCCAAAGTCTCCGATCCTTGAACCCGACATGGCTTCTGGACGTCTCGCACAAGACTGATAACGAAGGATAAATCTAAAAGGATTAAAAAAAATTCTTGAGAGTGAGAATGGTAGAAAAAAGGAGAGAGAGAGAGAGAGAGAGAGAGTTCCTTGAACTGCAATTTTTGGAGAAATTACTCACAGTTTGATGGGAGAACAATCGTTGATTAGAAGATAATTTGACGTTTGGAGCGTGAATCTTACAACAAGCTAACTGCAACTCCATCTTCTTCTTCCTCTCGATTTGGGTTTTTCTCTCGGGGGGTTTAGAGGTTACTACTGGCCTTCTCTCGTCTTTTCGACCGCTTAAACCCTAACGCCGTGTTTGGTTTCCCCCTTTTTTGTCACAATAACATAAGTGAATCAAGCGAATTACACGTATCAAAGAAAATAATTTAGTTTTTTTTTTTGAAAAGAAGTCAAAAGTATTTTTGAAAAGTCTGTTATTTTTTATTTTTTTAAAAAAATTATATACATTTCAAATAAATTAACTTTTTTAATAAAATGACTATAACTTTCAATAAAAAAAAGTCAATTCTATTCCAACAATAAAAATTTTATGTCAATATTCTAAATACTACAATTTAAAAATAAAAAATAAGATTATATTAGATATTTTTAACAAAAAAAAAAAAACTACTCTATACAAATTATTTTAAATGCAACTTTTTTCTCTCTTTTTTTTAAAAAAAAGTTAAAGCATTAAAAATCAAAACTTTTTAAACATCCAAACAGTGGCTTTGCCTTACTACAATACATTAAAAAGTAATTTTTTTACTTTAATTAGTTATTTATTTATTAGTTTTAATATTATTAGGCATTTTTAGCTAGATAGATTACACAAAAGGTAATAACTAAATTATTTATTTTAATATTATTAGGCATTTTATCTAGATAAATTACACAAAGGTATATTAATACATGGTTGGTTTTGGAGCTAATAATGGCCCTGTTTGGGTGATCAGCTTATTTGTTTATTTACTTATTAGTAAATAAGCCAAAACACAAATAAGTTATTTCGTTTGGGTGACACAAATAAGTCATTTTGTTTGGCTTATTTGTTTAAATAAGTCATTTTATTTGTGTGATTTTTGACTTATTTAACTTATTGACTTATTTGTTTATTGGCTTAAATTTTAGCTTATTTAGTTCGCTTGAGTGACGTAACTTATTTATTAGCTTATAAACTAATAAACTAATAAGTCATGTTACCCAAACAAAGCCAATGTGACGCATTTATATTGGTTAAATTAATTTGGCTAATCTCCAATGACTAGTTAAACTTGATTAGCCAAAATTATAAAATGCAAAATAAATATAGAATAAAGAATCTATTAGAGTGCTAATTAGTTATTTTAGCCAATAAGCTATTTTAGCCAATAAGCGTGCTAGGAAAATGCATGGTTTATTCTTAAAATAATACTTTTTTTTTAAATCGATATAATTTGATATGTGGTTACCAATATATGATTAACTTGTTTTTTTAATCAATAATTTTTTTAAAATAAATTCTATAATATTAACAATTCAGTTCGTTAAAATGGAAAATCGGGGACACAATAAGAAATAATTAAAAATCTCTTTATTTTTTTAAGAAATGGAAAACTACCTAATCCAGTTAAATGATATCTAAATATAATTATTCTTTTTTTTATTCAAAATATAAATATTTATCCTTTCATTTATACACTTTAGGCGGGATAAGAAAAAATACTGATTATTGGACTAGATAATTGACATCTGACTAAAGATAAATTTGTGCAAAAAAATAATAGTTATATTACAAATTTATTAAATTATTAATAATTTATTTAAAATTCAAAATTAATGGTTCATATTTACTTGTAATAAATTCCACTATATATAGTTAAATTTGAACTCATTATTTTAAATTTAGTCTTCGTTTGTTTCGATGTAAAATATTTTTGAATAAAATATTTTACTTAATTTTTATTGTTTGACAAATAATGCTTATGTAAAATATATTTTTAGTAAAATATTTTACTTCATTAGACTAAATTTGACTTTCAAAAAAATAACTCGTAAATTAATTTTAAAATGTACATTCGAAACCTTCACTTAATTCTTACTGCATTTGATCATTCTTATAGCAAATAAGAATGAAGAAATAAGAGGCAAATCCTTTACACATGAATCCTTCTAAAAAATTTTTGAAATTCTTCACTCGAATTCTTCTTGTCTTTAGTCACTCTCATATCTCATTCTCATTTTTCAAATATTAACTAAATATAAAAACATACAAGTAAAAATAATAATTTTTACAAAATTATTTTACATATAAAATTATTTTACGTCGAAACAAATGGAGTCCTAAAGTAAAAGTTTTAATAACTTTTTTTTCTAGGTACATAATATTTTTAAAATTTCAATTTCAACTCATGGCTTAATTGTGTAACCGAACTAGATCTATAATATTAATTATTCAGGGACATGTCCGTCATTGACTAAATTTTAAAATAAAAGTTGTAATTAATTAAACATCACAATTTTATAAAAAAAACTTCTCACTTTTTCTATAGCAACCAAGACCTAAAATTTTAAATTTGATTTTATAAACATACAAAAGAAATGTAATAAATGAACATATAAGTTATCCTAAGTATAAATTCATGACAAAATTTTATTAGAAAAAACTTAGGCCTTAATTGGCAATTTTGGCTTTTTGATTTTTTCGTTAAAAACGCTAGAAGGTCAAAATTGTCCATTTGGGAAAAAGTCAAAAATGCGAAAAAATTAAAAAATTAAATCAAAATACAAAATTTTAAAATATTTTATTTAAACTCCTACCACTTTTTAAATAAATAATACTCTTTATTAATAACTTATTTACTACCAATATAAACAATGTATAATTATTAATATCAATTATATAAAATAGTAAAATTATCCATTTTGAACAAAAAACAAAAAAACTAATTTTTTACCATACAACTAATTTCAAAAAAATAAGTTTAAAAATTAAACTACTAAACAACCTATTTTGAACTCAATTTAACTTTTTAACTAAAAATACAAAAAAAAAAAACTAACTTTTAAATTAATTGTTAATCTTGCCGTTAGTTTCACCATTTTTCTTATTTATGAGTAGTTACTTAGATTAGGACCTACGAACTTATAAGAAGTTTAATTTAAATTTATTAATCGGTCCGCAATTAAATTAGTATTTTTTAGTTTACACGTTGAAGATTTGGTGTTAAAGGCCGTGTTTGCCATTGTTTTTTAATCTTATAATATAATTAAAAAATCATTTAAAGCAATTAAGTAAGTGTTTTTAGTAAATATTTCAATAATATATTGTACATATTCATTAACAAGTCTTGAGACACAACATTAAACCCCTCTATTGCATTTATTTTGCGTAGAGCTTCTGTTTCTCTCTTGTGGAAATTTGATGTCTTTTTTTTTTATAAAGGTTTTTTTTTATGAATTTTTTTAATATTTTTTGGAACTATTTTATTTTGGTTAATATATACATTTTTGTTTGATTTATTATTGATCATAAATATATTAAAACCTAATGCCTCTTTTCAAATAAAAAATATTAAACTCTTATAAAAACAAAAAAAAATCAACTTTTATGTCTTGTTTTTATTAAAACCTAAAAAAAAAAGTTATATAAGACAAAAAAGAGCCAATTTAGCAAGCTTTTTGTTTTTTTTTTAGTTTTTTCATCTTTGATAAATTTTATTCAAAATTAGTTTTAACCGTCATACTTTTTAAAATTCTCTTAAAAGTACCAAAAAAATAAAAAATCTAAACTAAAATATAAAAAAATTCAAAAAAATCAAAAAAAAAAAGCCTAAAAAAAAGGCACAAAACATTTTATTCCAAACACAGGCTTAGACTGATACAATCGAATTCATGTTTCTTAACTCACAGCCAGTGGTTTTTCACTTACATTAGACGACGATGAAGTTACCGACGAATAAGCCGCCACCTTCTCTTCCTCGCAACCCCATCGACCGCCCCTGACTTGCTCCAATTCCGCCGCTACTTCCGCCATTGAAGGCCTCATGTCTCTGTCATACGCAAGGCACCTAAACGCCACCTCGGCCGCCTTGTGAATCGACAACACCGTCCACCCATCGTCTTCCCGCGGCGGCTCCATCACCGGGTCTATTATCTCCTCCACCCTCCCTTTCCCGATCCTCTCCGCCGCCAGAACAGCCAGATTCACCTCATTCTGATCCCGACTCAAGTCCACCGTCTTCAAACCCGTTATGATCTCCGCAAGAACAACTCCGAAACTATACACATCGCTCTTGTCCGAGAGTTGAAAGTTCTGGAAGTACTGAGGGTCGAGATAACCGGGAGTTCCCTGTGGGGCTGTCGAAATATGAGACGATTCGAATTCCGTCATGCCGAGTCTAGAAAGCCCAAAATCGGCGACTTTGGATTTGAATTCGTGGTCTAGAAGTATGTTGCTGGACTTTATGTCTCTGTGGTAGATCGGAGGGTTCTTTCCATGGAGGTAGGCAATGGCCTGAGCGGTCTCGGCGGCGATGGATAGCCGAACCGGCCATGGAAGTTCCTTTCTGTTCTTCTCTGTCTCTAAATGCTGAGATAATGTGCCGTTTGGCATGAACTCGTAGACGAGGATTTGTTCGCCGTTTTCTAGGGAGCAACCCAGGAGGCGGACGAGGTTTTGGTGGCTTACGGAAGAGAGGAGTTTGATCTCGTTCAGGACTTGATCGCCCCCGCCGTTGGTGGTGGTGTCTCTGTGTTTGATCCTTTTGATGGCGACCCACTCGTCGTTTTTGAGTTTCCCGGCGTAAACAGTGCCGTAAGCGCCGGTTCCCAGGCGGTGTTTGTTGGAGAAGAAGTTGGTGGCTCCCTCGATCTCTTTGTAGGGATAAATAGGGATGTCGATCCCTGTAGCTTCGGATAAGCGGCGGTTTGCTCTGTTCTTCTTCTTTATTTTGGAACGCCGTCGAATGAAACAGCAAATTAGACCCACGCTCATCATTAATGAAGCTCCCGCAGCAACACCTGAGAGAGTAGATTGATCAAAATCCCAATCCTAGTACTATTTTTTTTTTTCGGAAATACCATTCATCCCCAAAGAAATTGACAAAAAAAAAAATTAATATTTTTATAACCAAAATTGTTTATTTTAAGATAAATTTTCACTGACCACCCATGAAATTTGTGACAAAAATACTGACCTCCCATGTAATTTTAAATATAGCACTAACCTTTCTTGAGATTTAATTTTAACATTAAACTAACCCAACCGTTAAAATTTTCGTTATTCTTAACGAAAAACATCTCAAAACCACCCAGACCCAAAACTATCCCCAATCCACCTGAAAACCACCCTCTAATCCCTCCCAAACCACCCCCAAACTCTCTCTCTGCCGTCTCTCCCTCTCTCGCTGCCCTCTCTCTCTCTCCTTCTTCCATTTATCTCTCTTTCTGGTCCGCGCCACATCCATAAACCACCACTACACCCCCCAAACCCTACTCCCGCCACCGCCACACCCCCAAACCTCTATATATATATATATGTTACAGAGAGAGAGAGAGGTGACCAGCGGTGTG
>JAULJZ010064070.1:0-13385 GCA_032270985.1 Heliamphora pulchella | reverse complement strand
AGTTTTGCTCATCATAATTAACGATTTTTTAATTATGTGATTCTCAAGATTAAAATGGATTTCAACCCACTCGCTTCAATACTCAAAGAAAACAAACTTATGGGACCAAATTATGTTGACTGGAAATGTAATTTGGATATAGTATTAACTATAAATGGTATTCCTTCAATACCAAAAAATGTGTCTGTTTCATAAAAAGGTTCTTCCTTGGGGCCGAAAAGCATGAAAAAGAAAAATGTTTAGAAATAGGGAGACACATTTTCCAGAGTAGTTAGTGGGTCACAGACTAGTGTGAAAAAGTCGAAAGGCAGATATTTTCACTGCAACCAGACCCGACACTAGAAAAAACTATGTCCAGTATTTCTCAGAAAGTAGAGCAAACAAGGTAATTTCTGTTCACTGGTTGTGAAAACATGTTTAGCGGTGTTATTTACTAGTACCTGGTGTGTAGATACGGGAGCCACTAATCATGTCTGCAATTCATTGCAGAGGTTTCAGGAAACCCAGCAACTTAGTGATGGAGAGATTTACCTGCATATGGGCAATAATACAAAGATAATAGCAGTTGCAGTAGGAGATGTCACTCTCAGTTTTGGTAGAGATCGGGTTTTAATATTGAGAGAAACTCTTTATGTACCTGCCATTAGAAGAAACTTAGTTTTCGTTTCTGGATTGGCTAAAGACGGAGATTTTGTTTATTTTAATAACTCTGTAGTTGTTAAGGATAATAAATGGGTTATCTGTTCTGGTACATTAGTGGATGATCTTTATATTATTACTCCAATCTCTCCTACACTGCAATTGACTGAAACGAATAATATATCTATATTACCATATAAGAGAAAGTTTCATTCTTTAATGAATCAAACGTTTCTTTGGCACTTACGCTTAGATCATATTAATCTAAAAAGGGTAAACAGACTGGTAGTAGATGGACTTTTGAGTTCATTGGAAGTGGAGGCACTTCTAGTCTGTGAATCTTGCTTAAAGGGTAAGATGACCAAGAGGCCATTTTTGACCAAAGGCTATAGAGCTAAAGAACCGTTGGAGCTAGTTCATTATGATGTATGTGGTTCTATGATAATCCAGGTTAGAGGTGGCTTTGAGTACTTTGTCAGTTTCATTGATGACTACTCAAGGTATGGATACATTTACCTGATATACCGTAAGTCTAAATGCTTTGACAAATTCAAAGAATTCAAGGCGGAGGCGGAGAAGCGTCTTGGTAAAAGTATCAAATCACTACGATCCGACCGTGGTGGGGAATACCTCTTTAGAGATTATAGGTTAGAGTGCAATTATAGTTCTTTAGTGGTG
Source organism: Heliamphora pulchella (assembly GCA_032270985.1). Lineage (NCBI taxonomy): Eukaryota > Viridiplantae > Streptophyta > Magnoliopsida > Ericales > Sarraceniaceae > Heliamphora > Heliamphora pulchella. The sequence goes on along the minus strand of JAULJZ010064070.1, from coordinate 12,068 downwards.
TGAACTGTAATTCAGTATTTTATGAAAATTGCATAAATCGCTGCTAATTTTCCATAATTACAGATACCGCTATGCGTCTTTCTTTAATTGCAGAAACTGCTGGTGGGTGTTTGTGTTCCATTGAAAGTTTAACTCATAATTACTCCCCAGGTCCCTACTGTAACCCTATATATACGTGAGTAGGCTGTACCAATTTGAGATTGATACATCATTTATCAGATAGTTCATATATCATTATCATTATTGAGATATTATTTTTGTCTTTCAAAGACTTAAATATATCGGGGTTCTACCGGTATGAGTTCTCAGAGGATTGTAGTCCACACTACGTTCGAGGATCGCGTAAGGGAATACGGTAGAAGATCTGACTGGAGTTTTAACTCAGAATCAAGTCGTAGTTGAAGATTAGATCTACAAGAGGTATTCATCTAAATTAACTTTGGTTGCACGAGTTCTATTTTGATCGTTATTCGTCAAAATTTTTATCTGGAGCCCGTTTCGGCGTTTGTCCGTCTAGTTAATTTTTATGGCGATCGCCAATAGAACTCTTTGGAACCTTCTTTCAACATGGCGATCGCCATGTCCAATATGGCGATCGCCAACTCCAAATGGCCTGACATGTCTTAAAATGTGGTAGCATCTCATTGGTATAAGAACTCTATAAATACCGTACCTCTGGTAAGTTTTGAAGGACAAAATTTGAGTGAGAGGCTTTGAGAGTGAAGCTCTGCCGAGTCTGTAGGCTTAACAAGGCTTCAATAATCGATTTTGATGATAACAAAGCTATGTATCTAATTGTGCAAATTGAGTATGTTTATAGGAAAGAAATGCTTAGTACAAATCAAGAGACCAAGTGGAAGCTATGACGCATAGTTGAGATATTGAAGGCTTGAAGCACAAAATTGTAAATTTCATTTGTAGGATCTATGTACACTTATATAACTCGTGGATATGTGTGTTTGAAGCTCATAAGAATCCTGAATATCTTAAAAATATTTTTTCAAAACATAAAAAGATCAAACCTTTTTTGAAAATCAAAAATCTGGATTTTTGTATGTTCAGTCGACTGATGCTCCTTCCCCAGACGACTGAGTGAGCTGGCCAAAAATGATTTTTAGATCTAAAACAGGTCAGTCGACTGACCCTTCAAGTCCAGTCGACTGAACTCCAGTCTAATCGACCGACCATCCTTCTCCAGTCGACTGGACAACTTAAAATTTGAATTTTTGCTGAAAACGGCTAGTTTGACATTTTCCTATTTAGCCCAATGGCTAGTCTGATTTTGGAGCCTATAAATAGAGGTCTTGAGCTCTTGTTTCACTCATCCAAAGCCTCTCAAACATCTCTCATTCTATTACTTCTTTATGCTTCAAATTATTGAGTTTTTCATACATATTTTTGAGAGAAAAATTTATTAGAATTCTCTTTGAGCTTCATAGTCATATTCTATTGAGAAGTGAGTTAGAATGTTCATTATTTGTACTCATCTGCTCATTGTAGGAGCATTCTCTTGTACTACTTCTTGTTGTTATATTGTATTTGCGAAAGGCGTTTCTCAAAAGAGGTTAATCTGCTTACAAGGATTGGATTGCTTGAGAAGGGTACATTCTCAAGAGAGGCTACTCCGCCTAGAGTAAGGAGAGAGGCTCCTCCGCCTATTGAAAGAGAGGTAGTAAGAAATCCTCATAGCGGTTGGCTTGAGCCAAGGACGTAGGCCGTAGTGCCGAACTTTGTAAAAATCGTGGTGTTCATCTTCTAGCTTGCTCATTTTTTTTTTCATCACACACGTTTTCACTCAAATTATTCATCATTTATTTCATCATTTGATTAATTCGCTTTGCAAGTAATATTATTACACTTTAATTTTCTATCAAGAATCTAGTCTACTAGCAAATTAAAATTGAAAGATATAAATTGTTAAAACAAGACAAGTTTTTTTTTACACTTGAATCTTTTAATTCTTGCATTCTTTAATATTTTTTTTAAAAGTCAGAAAGTTTTTGAATCCTTTCATTTTACTTTGTAAGAAATATTGTCAAATTAAAATCTTAATCTAGAAGTCATATTTGAGAAATAAAGGTTATACTTAAATTGTGAAAAACTAGTAGAGTGTTGTATTTGATTAACAAGAAGTTTTATATTAAAATCTACACTTGTACTTAATTTTTTTTTAACAAAAGTTTTGTTTATAAGTTCAATACAAATTTACTTAGATAAGTAATATTCTTGTAAAGTAAAAACCATACACTTGTGTTTGAATATTTGATCTAAAAAATTTTAAATAACCAATTCACCCCCCTCTTGGGATCACACACATACAATCAATTGGTATCAGAGCATATCACATTATTCTTAACATGTTTTTGTGAAAAAGATCTATGGAAGGAATTGATGTATCCCATTTTGGAGAAGGTCAGTCCTCCACACAGCCTCTAATCTTCAGTGGTGTTAACTACACATTTTAGAAGTAAAGAATGAGAATATTCATTCAGACCATGGATTGGAGGGCATAGAGGGTAATCGTGCAAGGTAACTTTACTCCCACTAAAACTGTAGAAGGTAAAGAAGTTCCTAAATTAGAAGAAAAAATAAATGAAAATGATATGAAGCAACTACAAATAAACTCTAGTGCTATGAATGCATTATATTGTGTTTTAGATGCTAACGAATACAATCGAATAATGACATGTAAAAGTGTAAAAGAAATATGAAAAAAATTAGAAGTTACTTATGAAGGCACACAAAATGTTAAAGACTCTAGGAATGATAGATTAATTAGTGAGTATGAAAGCTTTAAGATGCATGATGATGAAACTATATCTAGCATGTACACTCGCTTTACTCACATTATAAATTCTCTTAATGCACTTGGAAAAACTTATCATTCTTATGAGCTTTTAAGGAAAGTACTCAAAACCTTACCACCTATATGGAAAGCTAAGGCTACAACAATATCCGAGGCAAGAAATCTAAGGGTGATAACCTTGGATGAACTAATTGGCTCACTATTAACATACGAACTCAAAATCAATGAAAGAGTCCACGAACAAAGCAAGGCCAAAAAGTTCATTGCCCTCAAGGCTTCAAAAGAAAGCTCTAGTGATGAAGACGAGGATATCAACGATGATGACATGGCCCTCATCACGAGAAGATTCAAAAAGTTCCTTAAAAGAGACAAAAAGTTCTCAAGAAGATTCCGAGGCACAAAGTTTGAAAAAAGAGACTTAAGAAAACGAGACCTCAAGAAAGAATCACCTACTTGCTACAATTGCAACAAGACTGGGCACATCAGGCCGGAATGTCTTTTACTCAAAAAGGACTCAAAGAAGAAAAAGAAAGCCATGAAAGCAACCACGTGGGATGACTCAGATTCAAATGAGTCAAGTACTAGCTCAAGTGACGAAAAAATAGCCAACTTTTGCTTGATGGCAAGTATAGATGAAGAGGTAAGCTTCCATTCAAATTCATGTAATGATTTTAGCTCTTCTTAGTCTATGCCGTCATACGAAGAACTTAAAAATGAACTATTTAATCTACATAAGAGTCTTTTAAAATTGGAAAAGAAAAATATAAAATTAAAAATAAAAATAAACATTTTTCTAAAGAAATTGAGGAGTTAAAGGTTTTAAATGAAAATGCTAAAAATGAAAAGAAAGCATGTCTAAAGAGCATAGTTTACAAGTTGAAACATTGAAAAAAGAAAAACTCATTTTAAAAGTTAAATTTGATAAATTGACAAAAATTTTGAAAAATGAAATTTCTAATCTAACAAAAGAAAATGAGATGTTAAGGAAACAACTCACAAACTTAAAAAGTAAAAATATTGAGAATGATATCTCTTGTGAACTAAAAAGAAAAATAGGAGATTATTCAAAAATTATCTATAAATTTACAAATGGGAAAGAGAATTTTGAAAAGCTTTTGGGAGCACAAAGGAGATCTTTAAATAAAGAAGGAATATGTTATAATAGAGAAGTAAAACTCAAATCTAAAAATTACTTTGTAAAAGAATCAAAGAACTTCTCAAACTCATATTCAAAGAATATTTATGAAAATGTAACGTGTTTTTAATGCAAGAACAAATGACACATTAAATTTGATTGTCCACTAAAAAGAAACAATGGTGTATCAAAAATGGTTTGGAGAGTGAAAAACACTAATCCTATAGGACCCAAAAAGATCTGGGTACCAAAGAAAATCACTTAATCTGTTTTGTAGGTATGCTTGAGATCCTCTTCATCTTAAAAAGAAATATGGTACTTAGATAGTGGATGCTCAAGACATATGATGGGCGACAAGTTAAAATTCCTAAGCTTAACACCTAAAGATGGAGGTTATGTGACATTTGGAGACAACGGAAAAGGTAAAATCATTGGTATAGGTAAGGTTGGTAAGAAATCTTCCCTATTTATTGATAACGTACTTCTTGTTGATGGTCTTAAACATAATCTTCTTAGTATTAGTCAATTATGCGATAAAGGTTATTGTAGCGACTCGGACCAGTGTTATTTTTGAAGCATTAATAAAAACGTATGTGTTATGTCCAGTGGGGATGTTTGGGAGTGCAAATCGTGCGTGAGAATTAATTCTTGAGCTTGTATGTGCTCGTTTCCGATGGTTAAGGATGAAACTATGTTGAGGAACGTGGTTGGATGATGTATTGTGGATGTATGGTTCAGTGCAGCTTTATTTAGAATTGTCTCCAAGCGTTGACCGCTCGAGTGGTGGGGAGCCCGCTCGAGCAGAGAGGTGGCCGAGAGGTTCTCTGGAAAGGGACCGCTCGAGCGGTGGGGGTCTGCTCGAGTGGACTGTCGCGGAGCTGAGGTTTTTAAAAGTCGTGTGAGGATTCCTTTTTTCTCGTTCTTTCCATATCCCTCTCTCTAGAGTGTGGGTGAGAGCTAGGGCTTGGGTTTGAGAGTTGTTTGGGGCTTGTTTGGCTTCTCCAAGTGAGTTTTCTTGGCTCCCTCTTGGTGGCTTGATCGTTGGAGGCCTGATCTTGGCGTTGGAGAAGCTTTTCTCGCCATGTGGTAGGAGATTCTCATGGATGGAACTCGTTTGAGGCTTTCTCTTATGGATCTAGCGTCCTTAAGGTAGGATCTAAGACTTTCTTGGAATATTTTATGATATGTGTTGTGTTTTCCCAATTTGTGAACTCAAAGGCATAAAATACATGTTTTCAAAGCCCTAAATTGAAGTTTGATGATAATGAGGGTTTAATCTTGAATCTATGAAGGATTTAACATGTTTTTATCTTGGCAATGTCATTTATGGGGGTTAGATTTAAAAAATGAGAAACTAGGGTTTGGAATTTGAGCTAATATTATGAAAATTGGGGGTTTTGGGTTTGAAGAACTGGTATGATGAAATTGATGGAATTGTTGGTAGTCATAACCTATTGTAAGATAAACTTTATAAATCTTTGTGGCACATGTTGATGTCAAGCTTAAATTGTGGGTTTTAATGGGTAAAGCCGATGAATTTGTGAATTTGAAACCATATAATGGTTAATTTAAGTTTGAACCCTAAGACAATGAGATTGTGAATAATGGATATATATAATAATATGGGTTTGGCGAGAGGGATCTTTAGGGTTGGACTCGCGTGTGTATGTGATATGGGTTTGGTGAGATGAACCATTTGGGTTGGACTCACATGCGTGTGTTGTTTTATGATATGATAAAAGGACCGGATTGTGGATCCAAGGGATCGTTTAAGATTGGGCACGAGTTGCTCCTCAATGAAAGGCCGAAAAACTGCACAGATTGGATTCTCTGCCTGCCTGCTAGTGAACCGGGAAAGGACGCTATTAGGTTCTCTGCCCACCGACTAGTAAACTGGGAAGAGATGAGTCGTGTCGGAGTATAGTACGTTCTGTTACTTCATGGGGCCTGTGTGGCCGGGTTGAGTGTAACGTTACGGGAGTCTATACGCCAATCCGACGCCGGTACCTATGTTGTGAACCACGAGTTGGTAAAGTGTATAAGTGCCAACAAAGTGTGTGTGTTGGTGTGCGTTGGTGTGTGTTACAAATGATCGGGTTGGTAAAACCTAAATTTGAAAATGAAATAAATGGTAAAATGTGTTTGTTTAATTAAGAATGGTAAATTGGATGATTTCATGGAAACTAAGAAGTATGGAACCATAACTCTTTTTATATAAAATTTGGTTATGCAAATGGTAATTTATTTGGGGAACAAACAAGATGTTCTGATCAAATTTATGTGTGCATCTTACATAACCATCTTCACATACCATGCATGTATTCGAGGCTAGTCTTGTTCTTACGAGTTTCGGCTCATGTAGTTTAACAACATTTCACGTGATAGCGGGATGAAGATTTGGACTGAGATGACGATCATGGGACCCTTGGCGTAGTGTGTATACGGTTACATTTCTTGTGGATAGTCATCGTTTGAGAAATAGAGTTGTAAATGTGTAAATTCTTATTTTTGAATATTTGGCTTTTGTATTGAGGGTTGGAATCCCGTATTGTAAGGCCTTAGAGCCATATATATATATATATTCATGTTATGCATGCATGTGAGACTGTTTATCGTGTAATGATTGAACTCTTTAGCCCCTGTTTATGGTGATTTTTGTTAATGAAGTTGAAATCTCAGTTTTCATGGAAAAGATGGACAAATTAAGCTTATATGAGTATTTCATATCTTGTTTTAAGAGTTTGAATTCATGTTTCAAGAAAGAGGAGAAATGGTCATTATTCTCGGCTTTAGAAAATTTTTTATGGTTTTGGGAAAAGAGGTCTCGGGTACCTGACCGCTCGAGCGGGGTTCGCTGGGTGTGTTTGTTGATGAATGTCTGATTCAAGTGTTTTCAAATGGAGTTTTAGATATGAACGGAGCATTTAAAGGCATAGTTTGCAAAGAAAGGGCTTTCTTATCAGTTGGCTGTCAAGAAATATATTAAAATTATATTATTTCAGAAGCAAAGTGTTACAAATGGTATCAAAGCTATAGTTTAGAATACCTAGGAACCGTGAGAATGGTTGATCCGTTACGTGAGAGCTTGCATTGTGACATTCATGTATTGGTGTGTTAGCATCAAATTTCATTGGGATATTTGGCATTTGCATGCTACGTGATGTTTGTGCATTGAGGTTGGATATTTGGGATGATGTGTCTTGCCATTAGGCATCCGGTCGACTAGTTTGGGGTTCATGTTAGAAAGGCGTTTGGCCGATGTCTATTCTAGCGGAAAATCCAAACGAGTTACCTGAATTGATGTGTTACTCCTAGGGATCCTCCTCGGTATGTGGATACGTGATTATGTGTTGGTGTAATGGGACTAGGTGTTGAGCAGTATGTAGCTCTAGAAGGTTAAGTTGAGTTTAACCTGGTTGAGTGTAGTGCTATCCTTGCGATAAGAGTTGTCCTTGAGGGACTATGATAAGTGGTGGTTAAGATTATGGTATAGGTTGTGGATGTGTGAATTGGTGGTTAGTAATTGTGGCGAGTGTAAGCTCGTAAGATGAGTATTGAATGTTCGGAATGTATTGTACCCATGTGAATTGTTGATGGCCATAGCTAGTGGCCTATGTGTTTCTATGATACCTGTAGTTTAACGAATAGATATGATAAAATCCAAACGGTTGTTTATTGTGATTAGGTATAAGGTGTGGCTATGGGCGTGTTGAGAATTATGTACGTCATAAGCTGTTCTATGTCATAAGCCGTACTGTGTCATGAGCCGTGTACCCCGAGATTGGGTATGGACGGGAGCATAGTGAACAGGAGCATAGTGGACGGGAGCGTAATAATCACCGGCCCAAGGTGGATTAGAGAGTATGAGCTTAGACAGTGTTTGAGAATGTTTCCTCCCCTATGAGGTGTTGTTGGTGACCGCAATGGTACTTGTGATTTGAAGGTCTGTGTGATGATCCTTGTGTTTGTCTCGTGGTGTGGCACCGAGTCGTGTTCCTTGATAGAAGTTGGAAATTGTATGAAGAATGAATATGTGGGTTAGAGATGTTGTCAATAGGTTGGTTATCAAGTGATACGTATGTACATATGATGAGATGTATGTTGGAGACGGTTGTGATTTAATGTGTAATCGTTTCAGGTCTTTTGGGAAATTTTGCGAAGTAGAAGTTTGTGGCTTAAATGCTTGAGAAACTACATGTAGTGCAAGGTGTTTTGTAGGTGTAAGTGTGAGAGGCTGGTTGAGCCTGAGATGAATGTTATTAACGTAGTTGGCTTGGTCGTCTTAAGATGACGTGTCAGTGGAAAGAGATTCCTTGAAAGTACAATGATTGGTGGTTTGTGATCTGACGTAAGGCCTAGGTATGGCGGTATCGTTTGGTTTAGAATTGGGAGATGAAGTTTGTTTGATCTCCGTTGTGGATAATCTTTTTATGTTTGGATGCCTGTAAACCTAGATGAAGCTACCGTGTGAGTAGTCTTAGATTTTTTTTTTGTGAGACTGCGTGATCGTTTTAGTGTTTCTTCCCTTCGAGTTCTAAGTGCATGAAATCTGAAAACCCGTGGTGGGTGTTGATGGTGTGATTAATCTCGTTGCTTAGTTGGTGTGTCTTGAATGTGATGCTCTCGAGAGAAATGGAAGTCGTTTATGATCGAATCTGTAGTATAGAGATGGTTGTGTTGTCTCGCTCTTGGAAGTGAAAGGTGAAGTGGTGGAATTCTACGACGTAACGTAATAGTTTGAGTGGTCTGGAGCTGGTGAGCGAAAGTCGTAAGTTCGATGGGGTTACGTAATGGTTTTGATGCACGGGTTGCAGAAGTGCGGATGGTGATCTTATAATCATAAGGAGTTATGGGTAACTCTGGGCAAAAAGGTTTCGGTTTCTACCATATTTGACTGAGTGCTTTACACTTTCTTTTGTGGATGCACCTAAGCTGTGAGCTCTAGACAGTAAGGTGGCAGTTGTTTATTCGTTGAGAGTCATATTAGTGTAGTACAATCTTGTAAATAGAAACCTTGGGATAGCATGAATGAAAGGAACTATGTTTTTTTGGATACCCGGTGATAGGCTTGTGGACGTGTGAGACGCGTCACTAGAAGCTAGAGAAGTTAAGAGTAATCGAAGAGTATGAACGAGTGGAGCGGGTGGTATGATTGTAGTGATCAGGATCAACGACATTTGCGTGATGGCAGTTGATGATGATGTAAGGACAGATGAGTAGTATTTTCTTGAACTTACCTAGATGTGATGGTGTTGAGTGAGAACTTCGGGTCAATTTTCTTTTTCTGAGCACAGAGGGGGCTACCTGGTGGGTGGTTGTTTTTTGTGAGTTATTCTATCCTTGTTGGATATAAGGGTTAATGCCTTAAATGATTGTTGACTTGGTTGATTTTCGAATGGAATTTCCATGGATTCTAGACCTTGTTGTGATTCTTGAAAGTGTGCCATGAGCTTGTACCCCTGCGATCGAATGATCATAGGATTGATTCCTCGTAATCTCCTGATGAAGAGTTGTTTGTTCTACTTCATGAGCGTAAGTGTTTGGATCTTGTCGTTTAAGAAATTGGATTGATAAGCTTAGAATGTTTACCCATCATTTACGGGATAATCAGCATTGGGGCCTAGAACTTTTGTGTGTGAAGGTTAGATGAAGATTGATTGATAGACGTATATAATGGGTATTCTAGTTTGTCCAGGAATGTTGACATCCTTGGTTCTTGTCAGTAGCCAATATGATTTGTGCTGAACCTTTTGCGATTCTGATGTTCACTCAGTATGGTCTTGATAATTCGTTATGAGTTTCAGTCCGTGTTTTGTTGATGTAGAAGTTGCTCGGTTTGCTCAGAGTTGATGGTAGGGTGCCCATTCAGGAAAGGAGACAAGCTATAGAGAATAGAGTTGAGAGTATCAAGATAATGTGACAAAGGTGTGAGTCACAAGAAATTTGGGTATTGAAGCGACATCATCAGTGTGATTAGTTATATGATGGGAAAAGTATGAATGAGTGGAGTGGCATCGGTGAGTGATCCGAGATTCATATGTTGGTACTACCAAATAGAGAATTTTTATACGTGTGGTGTAGATATGGAAACAGAACAGGAACCTACATACGAGAAACAATGCACAGTGTGGTTAATAACTGCCTGAAATTTTACAACCGAATAAATGTGAGACATTATAAATTTGAAGGACCGATATATGTCTTAAGAGGATAAATAAACGTTGAATGGGATTCATTGTGATCGATTAGAGGTGAGAAATTGACTGGGAGTCAGTAATTTAATGGTGAAATGTGGGCTTATGAATGTATTTGAAGATGTGGTGTGGGATGCGATTGGATTTGTATAGAAAAGAGTATGCAAGTAGGAGATCGTGTTTGTATTGTGCTAACGACCCAAGTGACTCAAAAGGAGTTCATGTGACCGTGGGGATCCGAATAGTAATGGTGCTGGGGCGATAACCTTCATCGTTTGAAACCTTGAAAGTGGCAACGACATGACACCTAGTGTTTTCGTGATAGAAAAGTGGTGGTTTGTGGGTAAGGAAGCGGTTGAGGATTGACAAGGGTGGAGGTTTACATTGAACGTTTTACACGTGTTCTTTAGAAATTCTCGATGATTTACGTGAATTTCTTTTTCTAAAGCCGAGTGTTCATGTTTCTGCTTGAGTATGAGCATCTCGTCTGTATGAGTGATAGTATCCTGATGTATGTGGGAACATGCAGTGGTGTCGAGTTTTGTAGTTGTTAGTTAACCACGAGGGCTTGAGTAAGATATAAGTACGTGCAGTGTCGAAGCCTGGTGACGCGTGTTTGTTCTTATGAGAATCATCTTTTGCGTGTGCTTTGGTATGAAAATGAGCTAGTTTGTGGCAGCTCGAATAAGATTGCAATCGTTACAAATAGGTATGGAATGTATTGAAACCAGTACGGATTGTAGGTTAGTTTTGCACAATACACGTAATCGTTTGGGTTGGTTGCATCCGAGGTGGGTTGCGTTATAGTGCCACGGTAACGTGAGTTGGATCTCAGTCCAACAACGTTGGAGTAACCTGTGGGTTAATGGGACCGTTTGTGTGTGGACAAGTGGCATGGATGTTGTTGGTTACCAATGACCAGTCAGTTGATTCAAGTCCCAGTGTTGAATTTCGAGGACAAAATTTCCTAAGTGGGGAGATTGTAGCGACTCGGACCCGTGTTATTTTTGAAGTATTAATGAAAACGTATGTGTTATGTCTAGTGGGGATGTTTGTGTTGGAGGCAATATTGCCAAGATCATTGTTTTTAAAAACGATTTTCAATAAAACAATAACTGGACGGGTAAACGCCGAAATGGGCTCTAGATAAAAATTTTGACGTTGAACGATAAAAAATAAACCCGTGCAACCAAAGTTAATTTACAAGAATACCTCTTATAGATCTAATCTTCAATTACGACTTGATTCCGAGTTGAAACTCCAGTCAGATCTTCTACTGTATTCCCTTACGCAATCCTCGAACGTAGTGTGGGCTACGATCCTCCGAGAACTCGTACTGGTAGAACCCCGATATATTTAAGTCTTTGAAAGACAAAATTAATATCTCAGTGATAATGATATATGAACTATCAATTCTATCAATCTCAAACTGGTTCAGCTTACCCGCGTATATATAGGGCTACAACAAGAACCTGGGGAGTAATTATGAGTTAGACTTCTAGTGGAACACAGATACCAACGAGCGATTTCTGTAATTATGGAAAGACGCAGCGATTTCTACAATTTTCATAAAACACTAAATTATAGTTTACACCACCAAAGAACTATAATTGCACTCTGACCCATAATCTCAAAACCTTCTTGCATTGAGCTCATGTTATTAAATGCTTACAATTTCTCCCCACGTTAAGATTCCCGTTACCTGCCAATTAAATTTAATTACTGACAATTTAATTTAATCGGTATCTTGATATTCTTTAAGCATCCTTAAAGGGGTATCGTCAATCCCAATCTTCGGGATGTGAATTCTATTAATAATTAATATTTGCCATATAAATAATACCTCTATCCAACTTACCGGGAATATAAACCCATATAAGATCGCACCCTCTAATGAATCAAAACAACGAATATTAAATATACGCAAATCAAT
>JAULJZ010064069.1:0-35455 GCA_032270985.1 Heliamphora pulchella | reverse complement strand
GAGGGTGGCAGTGTCAGGCACACTCTTTTTACAGTGTCAGGTACACTCCTGCTGGTATCACATGCCACGTTAAAACTTCTCTAATCTAAGGCTGGTCAAAGTGAGTCACGTGGGGATAGACCAGACGACCATGATGATCCCACAACTCTAGACTCCAAGCCACGAGTCAACTAGTGAGTTCTAGGACCTACCTCAGCCTCGTTTTTTTCTGGAGCCAAGTGTAAATTGGATTCACAATCGCACGTCATGGATCTCACTTGGAGGTAAGCGATCGGGCGAGATCTTGGAGATGCAATCTTTAGGTAAGATTCTACGACATAGGATTGAGCTTCACTTTAAGTTAACTAAGGTAAGGTGTCAGTGCAAATGGATACACAGATAATCAACTAAATATTGACTGTTAAAGATGCGCTAATTCAACTTTCTTCTTTTGAAGAACAAGTAAGCAAAATTTGTGACAATGACAGAAATATGTGGGTTCCACATATATCACCTGTTTATGGTTTCCAAAACCGGCAGATGATCTTCCTCCACGAAGATCCCACATATAGATAATCCCATTCTTGCAAGCCCCAAAAATGATCTAAAAAGTGTAAACAAATATAAACATGAATTCAAGCACACAAGAGAATGGGAAAAATATGATTGGACAAATTACAAGGAACAACAGAAAATTTATTAATCATCTAAATAAATAACGCCAGAAAAATTGCTCCTGGATATGTATATATTTAAACTCACACATAGCAATGAACAAAGTTCATGTCAATTAGTAACCTGATTTTCTTCAATTAATTGGATACTATTGAGGGTGCTGTTTGAATTAGTTGCGAGCTCAAGACATGGAAGATCACTCTTTCTTCTATCCCATACATTTATTATGCCATACATATCAGAAGCAAGTACCCTATTAAGGAAAAGATAAAACCGAAAAGTTATCAGATTAGGAAAAGCCTACTGATCCTGAATAATTCCATGAAAGGATAAACCAACAAGGTGACAATATTGACATAAGAATAATTTACAATCAGATTTCAGCCCTTAGATAAACAAGATAATAAGGGAGAGACTAATTAAGAGCAAATATTGACTACTTAAAGGTTAGGCAGGCTTGGTTTCCATGGATTATATTTGCTCAGTACTTGAAACATAATTATGAGGAAGGTAACCAAAAAAAAAAAAAAGAACGTGATCGTGATCGTGAACATGCGTTTCAACTTCTATCCAAAAATCAAAAGGATTCACTACTCAGGCAGGAACACATTTGTTAACATGAGCTCTACAATGTCTAATATTTTGATTGGTGCTAGTTTCAAGAATGCCCTATGCTCCTTTGACTTCCAAAATTTAATAGCTATGTGCGGAATAAAAAACTTGGTGACCATAATAAGTGAATATGACCCAGTTTTGAGCCAGGCATTTATATGGTTCCCTTCAGTTTAATGCCTTGTGTTAGATTTGAGATAAATCAATTGGAAGTTCAATGCACAATCAATACTGGGTACCTAAATATAGGTATAAACAAATAGAGCACGTTTGGTACGCAAGAATAGGCTGGAATGGAATGATCATTCCAGCTTCAAACTCCCTTTCTCATGTTTGGTATGCATTTTCTAAAGTGGAAATTGTCTTTCCTATTCCTTAGGTTATTCCTTCCCACAACCTAAGAAATACGCATTCTATTCCAACATGAAATCATGCCACTCACCATAGCATCACTGTCATCGCCACCGCCACTGCCACCACCACCAACCAATACCACTGCCGCTGCCACCACTACCAGTCTACCGCCACCGCTGCCACCATCAACACCACAGTCTCCACCACCATCCACTGCCTCCAAGTCCACAGTCATCACCACTGCCACTATCCTGACACCACCTCCACCACTCAATCATTACCAGCACTCCCACCACCGCCGCCGCCGCCATCACCACTATCGCGTGCTGCAACCGTCGCCACCCCACCACCGCCACCACTACCATCGCCACTGCCGCCCCACCACCACCATTTCCACCACTGCCACCGCCACTACTAAAACTGCCTCCGGTGCCGCCATAGGAATATGAATAATTATTCTATTTTCACGTCATTTCATGTTGACAATCAAATAGCAGAATGAGAATGAACATTCCATTCTATTCTCTCTTACATTCCATTCCTACTTCAATTTCATTCCCTCACCATTCCATTTATGCGTACCAAATAAGCCAATAGTAGCGAGCTTATACCCACCTTGAATATTAATAAATCTCAGCATCTGAACTGAAATTCACTATGCATTCAAACTGTCACCAAAAAGGTTGTCTTGCCAGAACAAATTGCAAAAATTGACAGCATTAACCCATAGTCAAGTGATAGCGGATAGCTGATGCTTGGAGGTGGTTTCTAAGACATGATAGCGAACATTGTATCTTGTACATTCTACTTAGACATTTGAAAAAATAGCAGTGGTTAAGGCCTGTATGATCTATCTTACATTGATTAGGTACTATGTTAAGTGAGCAATGACACATTTTAGAGCTATGAGGAAGTATTCCAAAGCAAAGAATATCATTAGTGTTAAGAATGGAGACGTTACAATTGAGATTGGAGTCCGCAACAACTGAAAATGTGGAGCATGTCCCACAAGGACAAATAACCCCAAGGGAGCAGATTGTGGTAAACCAAATCCTAGAGCCAAGACTCTTGAGACTCGGGGCCAAGACAGATGATGCAACATGGTAGAATTTTGCAAAAAAGACCAGTAACAAGTGGCAAAACATTGCAGATGGGCCGATGGCAAAGCAAAACGCAGCAGATAGCAAAACTGGAGCAGATGGCAAAAACGGAACTGATGGGCCGATGGCAAAACGAAACGCAGTAGATAACAAAACGCAGCAAGAAAACTGGCAAAACACTACAGATGGCAGCAACAAAATTTGACAGCAAGTGAAAACGCAATAAGATAGTAGCAATAGAATTGGTGGCAGCAAGCATCAACATGTAAAGAGCACTACACAAAAATAAAGAACAACATCAGAACCAAAGATTACCAAAACCAATTGATGAAAATTGTTAGCGTAGTTCTTTTCTTATTTTATTTTTTCTATTTATATTTAGAGGATCTTTTTGTAATTTAGACTTTTATCACTTTAATATAAATACTTAAAGGTGCATGAAATCCAGCAGAACTCTAAACCTATTTTCTTAATTCTCTTTCTCTTTCTTTCTCTATATCTCTTATTTCTCCTTCATATCTAACCCTAAAAACCAAAACTTTAGATTTCAACTAAAATAAAAGAAAATTCTTACCTCATCTATCACTAACATTTATCACGGCCGAAGACTCACAATTATCAACATCAATATCCATGTCATCATCATTTGATTTCATTGGTAGTTCACCTTTAAAAAATAATAATATTTGTCATACATTTGTGTATAGGCATTTGATATTAATATAAACTAAGACAAATCAATATGAAATTTTTAATTACCTTCATACTCATGAGCTCATAACCAACTTTGAGAACATATCAATGCCTCCAAAGTCTTGGTAAACTCTCAATCACTCTCTCTCTATAAACTTCTATATTGGGGTTCACAATGTTTTAGGCAAGAGAAAACAACCTTGCATCCTATAACGGTTTTAAGTATCAAATAAATAGAATTCCATCTTGTAGCAGAATCAAGAGACAATTTCTTAGAAGAAGTAATGCACAATTAACGCACAGCTTCTTCAAACTTCTCCTCTCTTTTGGGTGTTGCTGTCCAATAACCACACTGTCTCTAATTTTCTCAATTCCTTCCTTAATCACTTCTAAACCATCTTTCACAACAAAGTTCAAAATATGAGCAGCACAAGACATATGAAATAAACTTCCACCAAACAAAAGAGAACTAGGGTCCAACTTATCTAAAAGAATTGGAATCATCGCATCATTACTAGAACAATTGTCAATAGTTTCCACCAACACGTCGGACAACACTTGTGCTGTGTGTGGACAAGGCACATATGAAAATCTAAACAAAAAAATTACAAAAATAAGAGTTAATAAATGGAATAAAGAATAATTAAAACATAAATTACAACCATAGATTAGTAAATTACCCTAAAATACGACTTTGTAATTTCTAGAAATCATCAATGAAGTGGCCAGTCACAACCATAAATCCTCTCTTCTAATTGCTAGCAAGCTCTCTTCTAGCAAACTCTTGTTGGAAAGTGCAAGGATCAAGTTTCTTCTTTTCCCCTCCCTTCATAAGGATTGTTGTTAAAACCTTTTGTCCCATATTAGCCACTTGTCTTATAGGACAGCTCTTATATTGGTCATGTAAATGCGTAGTCTCATGTTTTGGTGAACCCCCCAGTTGTTTTTTACAAAAGTTACAAATGGCTTTTGAAGGGGATCGGAATCCCAGGAACCAATGACAGTGCATACGAATTGAACAAGAAACAACAAAAAAAAAATTGTTATGTGCTTTTGTCCAGACAGCGAAAAACCCCAATAGCTGTCCTGACGAAAACAAGCCAGAACTCGATATATTCTACAAGGCGAAACAAGGATTATACCTTTGAGATCCCTCTGTTTGATCTCACCTCAACACTTGAACAAGAATCTTCAGGATGGATGAACGAATCGAAGAACTAGTCTCACCTTAGATCTTCTGATGTATTCCTATATACCAAATCACGAACAGAGAGTGAGCTCTGACCTTCGTGACTGAAACCCTAACCTTGCTGCCTCTTTTTATAGTCACATTGAAACCCTGACTGAAACCCTAACTCCTGGCTGCCAATAGGTTAAGCGGTGTATATATAGGCTACGCCAGGGATTTATGGAGTAAATAAGATCTGGGCTTCTTATGTAATTAGGGAAACCTTAATTAACCCAAATTAAAATCCTAATTACATAAATTGCAATTCATACCATTAAGGAGTAAATTAGATCCGGACTTCTTTGTGAGACGAGGGTTTTCTAAGTTTTAAAATCTTTTTTTTTTTGGATTTCATAAGTAAGCATTCTGCATTTTTGTTGATGGAGAGTCTATTTTTGTGATTTTTGTGATTTTTATTTTTTTCGTTGTAATATTCTACATGTAACCATTCTTTTTTACTTTTTTTCGTTTGATTTCACATGTACATTATGCATTTTTTTGTTTTAAAATTTTATTTTTTGTTTTATTGTAGTAGCATTTGATTGAGTATTTTTTTTTTCTTCTCAAGGCAACCAATATGTCCTCCCCAAAATGCAACTCCACAACAATTCCAGTTGATCCTACTCAAAAATCAACTCAACCACCAACACCTCTTGAAAGCTCACACGCACAAACTAATAATCCACCCCTCGCAAATGAAAATGGTGTTGAAAAAGAAGAATATCAGTCTATCATAGGAAAAAGAAAGAGAAGTGTTGTGTGGCGGCATTTTGAGAAAAAAAATATTAATGGAGTGGATAAAGCCATTTCTAACTACTGTAAAAAACAACTAAGGGGGTTCATCTAAAAATGGGACTACACATTTACATGACCTTTGTAAGAGATCCTAGGAGACAAGTGGCTAATATGGGGCAAAAGGTTTTAACAACAAACCTTATGAAGGGAGAGCAAAAGAAGAAACTTGAGCCTTACACTTTCTATCAAGAGTTTGCTAGAAGAGAGCTTGCTAGCAATCGGAAGAGAGGATTTATGGTTGTGACCGGCCACTTTATTGATGATTCCTGGAAATTACAAAGTTGTATTCTACGATAATTTACTAATCTATGGCTGTACTTTATGCTTTAATTATTATTTATTCCATTTATTAACTCTTATTTTTATAACTGTTTTATTTAGATTTGCACATGCCTTGTCCACACACTGCACAACTATTGTTTGACGTGTTGATGGAAACTATCTTAGATTGAAATGTTGATAGAAAGCTTTCAACCATTACTATTGACAATTGTTCTAGTAATGATGCAATGATTCCAATTCTTTTGACAAGTTGGATCCTAGTTCTCTTTTGTCCGGTGAAAGTTTATTTCATATGCGTTGTACTGCTCATATTTTGAACTTAGTTGTAAAAGATGGTCTAGAAGTGATTAAGGAAGGAATTGAGAAAATTAGAAATAGCGTGGTTTATTGAACAGCAACACCAAAAAGATGAGAGTAGTTTGAAGAAGCTGCGCATTAATTGCGCATTACTTCTTCTAAGAAATTGTCTCTTGATTCTGCTACAAGATGGAATTCTACTTATTTGATACTTCAAACCACCATAGGATACAAGGATGTTTTCACTCGCTAAAAATATCGTGAGTTGCAATATAGAAGTTTACGGAGAGAGAGTGATTGGAAGTTTGCCAAGACTTTGGAGGCATTGATGTGTTCTCAAAGTTGGTTATAGGCTCTTGAGTATGATGGCAATTAAAATTTTTATATTGATTTGTCTTAGTTTACATTAATATCAAATGCCTATAAACAAATGTATTGCAAATACTATTATTTTTTTAAGGTGAACTACTAATGCAATCAAATGATGATGACATAGATATTGATGTTGATGATTACGAGTCTTCGGCAGTGATAAATGTTAGTGATAGATGATGAGGTAAGAATTTTATTTTATTTTCATCAATTGGTTTTAGTATTCTTTGGTACTGATGTTCTTTATTTTTGTGTAGTGCTCTTTATGTGTTGATGCTTGCTGCCACCAATTCTATTGCTGCCAGCTTGCTGTCAATTTTTGTTGCTTCTATCTGCTGCATTTTGCCAGTTTTCTTGCTGCTTTTCTTTTTGCCATCGGCCCATCTGCTGCGTTTTCGCCATCTGCTCCAGTTGTGTTGCTGCGTTTTGCTATCTGTTGCGTATCACTTTGCCATCGGCCCATCTGTTGCGTTTTTCCATCTGCTGTGTTTTGCCACTTGTTATTAGTCTTTTTTGCAGAATTCTACCATGTTATTTTTGTTATTGAACAAGTTTCTATTTTAGTACTCATATCTATGTAGTGTGTGACGATAACTTTTTATTATTCTGCTATGCTTGACACATTGCCTGGGATGATATTTAAAACTATACTTCAGGCTTATTTCTGTATTGCTTGAGATTGTCTTAGTCATTTTTTTTGCTACTAAAAACATTTGTTGCTGGATTGTTTTGCTTAAGGTCGCAAGATTGGATTGTATTAGAGCTACCTTTCCACAATCTATCACCTTAATCTTCACCTTCACCCTACCTTCACCCTTTTCTTCTGCAAAATGGGTCAAGGGATCTAACAATTCCTTGCTTTACAATAACTTTTAGCAGAAATTAGAGGCCACTGGACCATCTAGTGGGCCTTAGGAGCAAGAAGAAAGTAGCATCTCTGGTCACTGGAAAGAAAAGGAGCTACTTAGCAGAGATTAGTCATTTTTTGCAGAACTCTTCCGGGGATCGGGGGCGGAGACGGGGATGGGGATGAAACTCCCCTTTGGAGGCGGCAATGGGGAGCAAAATGTATTCCCCAGCGGGGATCAAGGAGGGGACGTGGGAGCATAACAAGATTGGGGATCAGGGACAGAAGACATAAAATCCGGCCCCACCCCACCTTGTTGCCATCCCTAAGCGAACAATTGGCAGAGGTTTGCACATTTCAAACCTCTTTCAAGCCCTGCAACATTTCCCCCACTCGAGCGGTCTCTCTAGCACCCAAGAATATTAGAATCAACACATTAGGAAATTAGGATCTCACTAATTATAGTTTGATTACTGGAATCAACATATTAGAAAATTAAGATTTTATTGATTGTGATTTGATTTACGCATTTTTTTCTTTTCGGTAATCCCTTTTTATCAATATAAATAAATAGCTATACCTCTTTGAAGATAAGCCGAAATTATACGATTCTTTTATTCTTTTTGATATCAGAGCCAAAACAAACAAACAAAAAAGAACTTTAACTCGCTGTTGTTCAGAACTAGCCACCAAAAACCCTAACCATGCCCCGTTGTCGATCACATCTTACCATTGGCCCCTCTGCGCCATCAGCCATCCTTTGCCGTTGACACCTCCTCGCCATCAACCCCTTGACCACGCCGCATTTTCTAGTTTGAGCTCAACTAAAAAGGACAAGAACCCTAACCCTAACCACGTCCCACCGTTGATCATACCTTGCCGTTGACCACCCTTTGTCATCAACACCTCGTCGTCGACCCCTTGACCACACTGCATTTTTTTGGTTCGAGCACAACTAAAAAGGAGAACCCTAACCACGCCCCGCCATCAACCACATCTTGCCGTCGACCCCTCCTCATCGTCCTTCACTCGACCCCAGAAACTCTATAAACCTTACCTGGTTTTGCTACTCGCTTTTATTTTGGAAAAGTTCTCTGCCATCGCTGCCTATCTAGTTTGTTGCCTCTTGATTGCTCTGTTTGATTTATGATGTTAGATACTTATTCTTACTTAGTCTACCTATTTAGGGCTGCCGGTATTTTTCGGTAAGTTGTGTTTGTGGTTTTTTTGTTTTTTCGGCTATATTTTTTCTTGGTAACATCTTGTTATTACACAATATGACTTAATCGAATGACAAAAGTGTACTAAGGCCGTCTTCATCAGATTTTTTTCTTCTCTCAACATGGGACAAATGTTGGCTCAATTACTGCCCGAGCTCAGGGCATATCTTCGACTCCCACTACTACTCTAGCCACAGGTATTTCTATCGCTTTACATGTTCGATCTGCAAAACTTATTTGGGTTCTGGATTCCAGAGCTAATGATTATATGACTGGTAAGTTGTCTTTGTTTTCTGCTCCTGTCATTTCTGTTAATCACACTATTTGCCTTGCTGATGGATCCACCTCATGCATTCGTCATAAGGGTGTTGTGTCTCTATCTTCTGATATTACTCTTGACTTTGTTCTTCAGGTTCCTAATTTTGTTTTTAATCTCATATCTGTTAGTCGCCTTACTAAAGATCTTCATTGTGCTGTCATTTTCCTTACTCATTGTTTGCTTTAGGACTTGAGTTTGATACTCATTGTTTACTTTAGGACTTGAGTTCGAAAAAAAAATTTAGCAACAAATATGAGTGCGATGGGCTGTATTACTTTAGGGAGCTGCCTCTATCACATCCGTCTACATCGAGTCTTCAGGCTTCCGTTTTGCCGGAATCCAAATCCAATCTTTTTTCTCTTCAAACTTTATGCCTTTGGCATGCCCGTTTTGGACATGCAAACCTCCAATATTTGTGTTTGTTACTTCCTTCATTCCATAAAGCTTATAAAGACCAAAAATTTCACTGTGCGGCATATGAACTCTCTAAACATACCCGCGCCAGTTATATTGCCCGCATGCATCGTGTGTATAATTTTTTATCTTATTCATTTGAATGCATGGGGGGGCGACTTTTATTGACGATCATTCTCAATACATATGGGTTTATTTAGCCTGTGTTTGGGCTAGCTTATTTTTTAAGCTTTTTGGCTTAAAAGCCACAAAAAAGCCAACTGGTTTGGCTTATTAGGCTTTTTTTCACCTTTTTCCACTTTTTCTACATGATTTGACACCTACTTTTTTACAAAAAAGCCAAAAAGCCTAAAAGCCACTAAAAAAAGTTAGTCCAAACACAGGCTTACTTAAAAGAAAATTTGATGTGCTACCTTTGTTTATTCAATTCCTCCAGATGGCCAAAACTCAATTTAACACTGTTGTTCGACAAATATGATCTGACAATGATGGTGAGTACATTTCTAATGTCTTTCATTCACAACTTAATCAGAAGGATATCCTACAACAACTTACATGTCATTACACTTTCGAACAAAACGAGATCATATGATTCGGCTCCTCTTCAGGTTCTTCTACGTGACCGTCCTTTATTTTCTCTTCTACTTACGGCGTTTGGCTATACTTACTTCGTCCAGAATTGTTGCTTAACTCATACTAAACTAGATAATAAATTTATTCGTCATATCTTTTTAGGATATTCTGGTATGTCCAAAGGTTATCGTTGTTATGATCCCATGTCTCATCACATGTTTCACTCCCTTAATATTACTTTCTGTGAGGATATTCCCTTCTATCACACTGTGTCGTCTTTATAGGAATCTGTTCCTCGTCCTTTCATGGTGGACTCCTCCCCGAGTGCTCGTCCAGTTCTCATTTTTTATTCTACCTTAGTGGATAACCTTCCTCTCCACCAGTACATCAGTCTCCCGCCCCTTTGCGTCTGTATTCTCAGCCTTCCTTTCGAGAGCTCTCTTTGGATCCAAGTTCAGGTATTTCTTTTCCTTCTTTCACTTCTACACCAACCCTTCTCCTCATTATCCTTCTCGTGATCGCAAACCACTTTCCCGTTATGGTTAGCTTAGCAATACTAACCATCCTATCTCTAAGTTTGTCTCTTATAATGGTCTTTCATCTTCCTACCATGCTTTCCTTAGCAAGATCGCCTCTGTATAGATTCCCCGGTATATGTTTGAAGCTCTCCAGAATCCCAAGTGGGTCACCACCATGCAAACCGAAATGGATACCTTGGAATCTAATCATACTTGGAATCTTGTACTGTTGCCCCTGATGAGAAGACTGTGGGTGTAAGTGGGATTTTACTGTAAAGTATAGTAGATAGTTCTGTGAATCAACATAAGACCCACCTTATGGCCAAAGACTTTACACAAATTCTCGGTAAAGATTTTAGTGCTACCTTTGCCCCTGTTGCTAAGTTAACTACCATTCGCCTTCTTATGTCTTTGGTAGCTTCTCATTGTTGGCCTCTTTACCAACTAGATGTTAAGAATGCATTTCTTTATGGAGATTTACATGAAACCATCTATATAGATCCACCATCGGGTTTTCGGACTGCGGAGTATTCGAGGAAGGTATGTCACCTTCGTAAGTCTCTGTATGGCTTGAAGCAGTCACCAAGAGCGTGGTTTAGTCATTTCGATAATGTTATCTTATCTGTGGATTTTGTCAAATGTCACTCTGATCATACATGTTTTATCCGTTAACATACTTATGGTCGACGTATTATCTTACTAATATACATTGATGACATTATTCTTACTGGAGATTATACAGCAGGTATTGCTCACGTAAAAAAGGATCTTGGTAGAGCTTTTGATACTAAGGATTTAGGCCCCCTCAAGTACTTCCTTGATATTAAGGTTGCTTGAGGTTGTCCGTTCTCATCATGGGATCTCTCTTTCTTAGCGAAAGTACGTCTTGATCTCCTTTAAGATACTGGCATGTTGAGGTGTAAGCCAGCCTCTAGTCCTATGGATCCAAATCTTAAGCTTTCAGTTGAATTTGGAAAGTTGCTTCTTAATCCATCTACGTATCAACGTCTTGCAGTTAACGTAATCAATCAATTTATGCATGCTCCTCGCAAGGCTCATAGGGATGCAGTTTTTCATATTTTAAGGTACCTGAAAACCTCTCCGGTCTTGGCTTATTCTTCTCAACTGGTACGCAATCTGATCTTTCAAACTTCACAAATGCTGATAATGCTATGTCTAAAACTGATCGATGATCCATATCTAGTTTTTATACTTTCTACAGCCACCATCTTATATATAGAAAAGTAATAAACAAACAGTTGTCTCAAGATCTTCGACTGAGGCTGAGTATTAAGCTATGGCTCAGGGCACTTGTGAAATATTTGGCTTAGATCTCTTCTTACTGACTTGGCTTTGAGGAAAAAGGTCTTTTGATTATTTTGTGAGAACAAATCTGTCACTATGCTTGCCTCTGATTCGATTATTTATGAACGAACCAAACATATAGAGGTGAATATTCACTTTATTCAGAAAAAAGTTCAAGCAGGCACTCTAATTTGCTCCTTTGTCTCATCATCTAATCAAATTGCGTATATGTTCACTAAGTTTGTGGGACCATTTTTGCTCCAGTCATCAATTGTTAAGCCGGGCTTAATTGACATCATTGCTCCAGCTTAAGGGGAGTATTAAAATCAACACAATAGGCAATTAAGAACTCGTTAATTATGATTTGATTACTGGAATCAACATATTAGAAAATTAGAATTTTATTAATCGTGATTTAATTTGCAAGTTATTTTCTTTCTTTTTAGTAATCTATTTGTTTATCAATATAAATAGATGGTTATACTTCTTTGAAGGTAAATCGAAATTATACAATTCTTTTATTCTTTTGAGCAATCACTAATCCATAATGTTAGATAATTACTTATATATGTTAGGGTTATTTTGTAATTAGTTTGGTGTCTCTTATATAAATATTGGTGTGATGTAAAGGTGAAGTTTTAAGCCTTATTATTCTTCTAATAAGATTTTCTGTGTCTTTCTCTCTTTCTCTTTCTCTTTCTCTTCTCCTTTAACCCTAAATCACTACTTTACTCTTCAACTTGGTATCAGAGCATCCCAATCCAATCTTCTTCCTTCTTTTATCTTGTTCTCTTTTTTTCTTATCTAAATTCGTGATTTTAAAAAAAACCAAAAAAACCAAAAAAATTTCCAGATGATCGACTAGTCCCGATCTATGCTTCCATGATTTTTCCCTTCTTATTCTCGATTGTTTGATATTCTTTTCGATTTTTTTCCTTAATTTTGGCACCAATGACTTGTTCTTCGCTGGTTGCGATCTGGAGCCTTCGATCTAGTTTTTGGTTGTTGCAATCTCTTCCATGGGTGCCGACATCAACCCTACTGGCCCTCTAGGGCATCGATTTGTTGCTTTGAACATCGATTTGTTGATTCGCAGCTCCATCGTGTTGGTAACCGAAACCCTAGGCGTCGACTTAGCTGTTTTTAGTCGCAACTTAGTCGCGACTTGCTTCGATCTCCCCTCAGATGCTTGTATCGATCCTCATAGACTTGATTTCGACCTTCGTTCTTCGGATTCGACTCGATTTGCTGGCTTTTGGTTGACGACAGCTCTTTGCTTCAGCTTTGGTTGGTTGCTTAGCTTCAGATCTGGTTGGTCAACTTGAATTTGAGTTTGATTTCAAGTTTTTGGTGGTTGATTAAGGTTTTCCAGTTCAATTGTGGCAATCAATTTGATTTTCAGTTCAATTTGAGGATTTTTTAACTCGATTTGGAGTTTTTCAGTTCGATTACAGTTCACATTTAAGGATTTCGGCTCGATTTGAGGATTTTAGCTCGATTGTGGAAATTAATTTGATTTCCAGTTCAATCTGGGGATTTTTCAGCTCGATTTAGGGATTCCAATCTGCTTTGGGGATTTTGATGCTCGTTTGGTTTGAATTTCAGTCCGATTTGGATTTGATGCTCGATTCGGGGATTTAGTGCTGGATTTCTGTGCAATTTTGGATTTACGGCTTGATTTGGGGATTTAATGGTCGCTTTTGGGCTTTCAGTCTAATTTGGGATTTTGGTTCAATTTTTTTTGGTTGATTTTTAGTTCGAGTTGTTTTTGCCGATTTTGACCTCTGGTTGGTAGATTTGGTTTTCCAGAGTTCGATTTGGGAATTCTATTTGGGGTTTTCGGTGACTTTGTTTCTTGCTATCGACTTTGGCAAGCTATTAGCTTCCTTTGGGATTTTTTGACATTAGCTTCGCTTATGGACTGTTGGGATTTGATTCGTTTGGTTTTCTTGTTAGCTTCCTTTGCATTTACCCCATTTTGTGACATGCCCGCGACTATTGGTTTGCTTTTATTTGGATTTGGCCTCCTCTCCTCTGCTTGGTTTACTATGGCTACAGTATAGATTTCTTCTTATGCTCTCCATATTCAGCTTAACAAGCTTGTTTGGACCTTGTGTCAGATTTTGCCTCTCTTCTACTACTACCTTAGCTAATTCGGATAATGTTGCATATGCAGCTCTTACTTCTCCATCTTAGATCATTGATTCAGGCGTGAGTTCTCATATATCTAGTAATCCTTCCCTTTTCTCTCGTTTGACTCCTCTTAAGCATCATATAGTCTTAGCTAATGGTTCCTCTCGACCGATTCACGGGCAAAGTGTCCTTCATCCCTCTCCTTCTTTGGCATTACTAGTCTTTATATTCTTGATATTCCTTTTAACTTGTTTTCGGTTAGTCAACTCACTAAATCTATGCATTACTCAGTTACCTTTTCTCCTACTTCTTGTGTCATTCAGGACCTCAAAACCAAGAAGATGATTGCTTCAGGGCATGAGAAGAACAGGCTCTATTATCTTAACATTGACTCTGATTATCCTTCACATACTTCATCCGCCTTAAGTGCTACCGTTTCACCTTTTCAGTGACACTTTCACTTAGGCCATCCATCACCAACTAAGCTTAAGTTGGCCATCCCCAACTTACCTACTGCATCCCGCTTCGAGTGTGAAGCATGTCAATTAGGCAAGCATCACCGTAGTTCCTTTCCCAGTAGTAGCCATCCTTGTCAGTCCGCGTCCTTTGATTTGGTCCATACAGACATCTAGGGTCCTTCTCGAACTCTGTGTACTAGTGAATACTCTTACTTTGTTATCTTTGTTGATGACTACTCTCGTATGATTTGGCTTTTTTTGCTGAAACACCGGTTTGAATTACCTCTTGCCCTCTATACATTTTACAATGAAATTTTTACTCAATCGGCAAGCGCATTAAAGTTATTCGATCTGATAATGCGTTAGAATATATGTAGTCTACTGTTACTTCTTTTTGTGTCACTCGTGGTATTATTCATCAGACGACTTGTGCTCACACGTCGCAACAAAATGGCGTTGCTAAACGCAAGCACCAGCATATGCTCAATGTTGCTCGGATCTTATTATTTCATGCCCACGTTCCTAAACACTTTTGGAGTAATGCTATCCATACTGCTTGTTATCTGATTAATCGCATGCTTTCTGCTGTCCTCGATTTTTTAGTCTCCCTTTTCATTGTTATATCCTAACTCTCCACCTTTCTCACTCACTCCTCGTGTTTTGGGTTGTACTGCCTTTGTGCATGTTCTTAATCCTGGTACTGATAAGTTATCTCCTCGTGCACGTGTATCTTTCTTGGATACTCTCGTACTTAAAAAGGGTATCGGTGTTATCATCTAGAGTCTCGCCGCTACTTCGTGAGTGCTGATGTGACCTTCTTTGAGTCCACTCCCTTCTTCCGGTCGCCAACTTTCTTCTGATCTCATCTGTTGTCGTGAGGGGGAGTCTCTCTCTCCTCCTCCTACTCTTCCTCTACCTCTACCTCTGGCACCATCTTCTCCCTCTAACCCACCTTTGCAGGTTATCAGCAATCTCAGGATAGGCCCATTGTCTCATATGGCCCGGATTCTTCATCTTCTTCGGTAGAGGTTCCTATCTCCTCCGCTCCTAGTTCCGATAACTTACCGATTGCTTTGCACCGAGGTCAATGTATATGCACCCAACCTCCTATTGCTCACTTTGTGTCTTGTGATCGTTTGTCATCTTGTCTTCATTCTTTTACTTCTACTTTGTCGTCTGTCTATTCCTACT
Organism: Heliamphora pulchella; assembly: GCA_032270985.1. Classification (NCBI taxonomy): domain Eukaryota; kingdom Viridiplantae; phylum Streptophyta; class Magnoliopsida; order Ericales; family Sarraceniaceae; genus Heliamphora; species Heliamphora pulchella. The sequence continues at coordinate 20,090 of JAULJZ010064069.1, read as the reverse complement.
TCTTACAAGCAGGCTGTGTGACTGTGTCCATGTCTGGCTGAAAACTTGCTATGGATGAGGCAATGCATGCCCTTTATAAGAATCAAACTTGGGAGCTTACCACTCTTCCCCCTGAGAAGCAAGCGGTGGGATGTCGTTGGGTCTATACAGTCAAGTACCTTCTGGATGGTTCTATTGAGCGTCTCAAGGCGCGTTTGGTTGCCAAGGGTTATACTCAGACCTACGTCGTTGATTACTTAGAAACCTTTTCTCTTGTGGTGCGCCTTAACTCTAATCGGATCCTTCTATCCGTTGCTGTTAGTCGTTCTTGGCTATTATATCAACTTGACATTAAGAATGTCTTCCTTCATTGTGATCTTCAAAAAGAGGTCTATATAGATCAGCCCCATGGCTATGTTGTGCCTGGCAGTGAGCATCTTGTTTGTTGTTTGCGTAAGGCTCTATATGATCTGAAGCAATCTCTTTGTGCTGGCTTTGATCGCTTCAGTTCTGTTGTCATTGCCTACGGTTTTCGACGTTCCACATCTAATCATTCAGTGTTTGTTCATCACTCTTCTACTATTACTATTGTGTTGATTGTTTATGTTGATGATATCATCATTTCTGATGATGATTCTACTGGTATTGCTATTTTAAAAAGACATTTTGGCTCATCATTTTTACACCAAGGACTTGGGAATTCTCCGTTATTTTCTTGGAATTGAGGTTTTGCTCGTTCCTCTCGAGGAATCTTGTTATCCCAACATAAGTATACTCTTGATCTTCTCTCTAAGACTAGGTTACTTGGTGCTCGCCCGATTGATACACCTATGGATTTTACTGTTAAGCTTGATGCTGAACATGGGGAACCATTGTTAGACGTTGGTTGTTATTGACGGCTTGTTGGGAAATTAATTTACCTCACGGTCACTCGTCCTGATATAGCATATGTTGTTGGTGTTGTTAGCCAGTTTATGCATGCTCCTCGTTAGCCACGCTTTAATGCAGTTTGTCGTATTATTCGCTACTTGAAACTTGCCCCAGGTCATGGATTGTTATATCGTCCATCTGATGATTTGTCTGTGATTGACTTTAGTGATGCTGATTGGATTGGTAGTCGCTTTGATAGGCGGTCCACTACTGACTATTGTACCTTCGTTGGCACTAATCTTGTCACATGGCGTAGTAAGAAACAGAATATTGTTGCTCGTTCCAGTGCTGAGGCAGAGTACCGTGCTCTGGACCATACTGCGTCTAAAATGTTGTTGATTCGTTCTCTTCTTTATTACTTCGGCATCACGTCTTCTCGTCTTATGAAGATGTTTTGTGATAATCAAGCAACCATATTTATTGCCATATTAATGATGACGAAACAAATTGTCACTCTATGTTGCTCAGAAGATCAATTGGGTGATATTCTTACCAAACCATTAGCTGCTTCTGGTTTCCAGCGACTTCTTTCCAAGCTGAGCATGTTTGATCTCTATACTTCAGCGTGAGGGAGAGTGTTAGATAATTACTTATATATGTTAGGGTCGTTTTGTAATTAGTTTGGTATTTCTTATATAAATACTGGTGTAGTGTAGAGGTGAAGTTTTAAGCCTCATTATTTTTTTAATAAGTTTCTCTCTATCTTTCTCTTTCTCTTTCTCTTCTCCTTTAACCCTAAATCACTACTTTACTCTTTAACTCATAATTTGTTATCAAATTTTTGAGTGCTCGAGCAATACTTGCGCTTGAGCAATCTTCCTGAATCATCATATTATGCTTTTATTTTTCGGACGCTGGGTTACAAATTTAGAATTCCTTTTGTTGAACTTGGGTAATCATTTTTTCTTGTTGATCTTCATTTGACACATTCTTGGCATCAATTATTTAGTCATCTGCCCTTATATCTTAAAATTTGGGTCATGATACAATTGGTTCTACAACTATCACCAACATGAATGTGAGCGAAAGCTCTGATGGGGTCAATTATGGTGATTCAAATCTAAATAGCCAAGACTTTTGAGGCTAATAGCCAAAATGGATAGGGTCAGCCGGTCAGGTGAAGGTACTGAGTCCATTTAATTATCTCACATTGCTTGTGAATGGAAGTTGAGCGTTCTTCCTAGCAACAATATGATATTAAGACATGAGCACCTAGTCCAAATCAAACAACATCATTTCATTACTATGTGGGTCATGATGTTATCATTGGCATCAAAGTAATACCCGTCTTACAGTCCTGTCCCACATCAATTAAAATAAGAGACTTGTCCACCACACAAGAACACATGGTCATATGATGAGAGAGAATGTAACATCATGTCCCACATTAGTTAGGTAGGTAATATTAATGGAGGTACATGTAAGTTCATATCCCTTCCAAGTAACGACATATTTTAAACCCATAAAGGCCTAACCCAAAGCAAGTAATATCGTTAATGTTTAGGTAAGGCGTTGCAAACTTCTAATGATATAGAGCTAGTGCCAACCAAAAATGTGTGCCCTATAGAGGTGGATTGTAATGCCCTAGATCCAAAAACAAAGACTCGTAAGGCTTAGAGCCAAAATAGATGAGTTGAGGTGAAGGTAGCAAGTCTATGTACTTCTACCTAGGTGAGTGGAAGTGTTGAGAAGATTAGTGTTTTTTCTTTAAAAAAAAGTTTCAAAACTTTGCTTGTAAATTATGTTTTACTTTTATTTTTTTAGGAAATTTTGTTTTCTATAACCTAGGTAGCATGGACACAGACACGCAATACGACACAAAAACGATACGGGCACAATATGTCAAGTTTTAAAAAATGCAAAGCACGACACGTCTGGAATACATAAGAAATTATATTTTTATTATATGTCAAATATATAAATAATTTATTGAGTGAGTATTGAAATTATACAACATTTGACAATAAAATTAAAAAGCCCTATAATTCATCTTATAAATGTTCCAAAACATATTTAGTGTACATAATTTGGATTTTGAAGAATAAAAAATATTGTTATTATGAAGAAATTCATCACATAGGACTTGTTTGGAGAGTTCAAGAAATATCGTTGAAGTGTCCGTTAAGTGTTGAAAAAGCGTAACGGTATTATAATTTAATTTTTTAATTCAAACACATTTAAAAGTGTCGAACACAAATTTAAGAGTGTCCAAGGAATGTCGCGTCCGACACGAGTGTCTGACACGACATGCTTTATTTGTAAAAGTGTCTGAGCTTCTTAGTCTGTAATCGTTTGTCTTAAAACTCAAGCTTTATGGAGCAATTGATTAGTTTTACCATTTAAGGGATTCATGATCTGTTTTTTATTTTTTTTGATCAAATGTATAAATTTTTTTTACCGTTGCCAGAGAAACTTCAATGCTTTTTTTAACAATTAGATTTGTTTTCCCTTTTGCATTCTTTGCCTTTACAGAAATCAAGTTAATTGCTTTACCGTTTGCATGTTTGCATTATATGAGAATAAATGTATATATATAATGTTGAGGTACCGTTGCCTTTTGAGCCTTTTGAGTTGGCTATATAAAGCTTTGAGCACTAATTGAAAAGCATACAAAATGTGATCATTTCCAAGCAAACTTTCATTTGACTAGCCATCCATTCGTTTTTCAGTAAGGCTTTTTTTTTCCTTCGGCATTTTTGGTCTCGTCTTCCTTTTTAGTTTTATTCTATTTTGGGTAATTCGGTTTTGGGTGGCCATCTCCTCCTGATGGATGTGAGCATCAGAAAAAGAAGGCTTGTGAAGCATTGGATTGTATTTTGGAGCTGTAGGAATTCGTTGGTACCTTCACATAGGGAAGAACTACAACTTTAAGACAGTGATCAACACGCCTCCCATTTGCTCTCAGGTCTGATCTATCATAATCTTTATTTAAATTTATTATTTTACCTCTGCAACTATAATTTCTTTAATTTATAATTCTAAATATTGTCTTATGCTCTTTATTTTCTTCAAACTAACAGTTTGATATATTCTTGCTCATTATTATTGTGGGGGGGTCTTGCTCATTATTATTGTGGGGGGAGCGGGGGGACACAATAATTTGCAGGTTATTTCTTATCACTGTTAGAATATCTGCTTGTATTAGCTTTAATTTTTAGAACAAAAGGTTCATAGGCTATACATGTAATCTTACATCTTATCTAAGTAACAACGTGTTTTTAAGCTGCAATGCCTAGCTCAATCCAGCCATATTGTTATAACTTGGGTCAGGGCATTACAAGGTGTGCACCACAAGGTCCATGGCTTGAACATTATTTTAACCACTAAACAAAAGATATTGCATAGCCGACATAAGTTGCACTTAGCTTTCCCATAATGATCAAAAATTTTAATTTCTCAAATGTCTTTGATGGTATTGATCTCTATGCTTTCAGTGATCATTAGCAGCTATGCATGCTCTGCTGAAAAATGAATAACTTGAGCTTCAAGGTAACTAAATTGTTTTCTTTGCTGACCATTTTCTGGGCATGTATATGAATTAAATCTATCACTTCTTATAATTGATACTTGAATTTTCAACTATAACAGTATAGCAAGCAACACCTCGAATCCATGCACCAAGATAGATCAATCGATCTACTTAACAATTTCTTTACAAACCTTGATAATCTAACAATTTGTAAGGTGCATAAAGGCAAAATCAAGCTGCAATAATCTAGTGACAGGCAGACATAAAAATTATATTTCACAAGACCAAGACTATTGACAACAATCAAACTTCACTTAGCAAGACTGACAAAACATTACTGATTGACTACAAGCAAAGACCTACCCCAAAGAGAGAATGTTAGCTAAACTGCATTGATCACACACTTCAAATTGCCTTCAATCTAAAAAATCAATCTTTACATCCTCACAACAAGAGACAAAAGACAACACCTTAAGCATAAAGAATAACTACAAAATTAGAGAATAAAATTCTCCACAATAATGCATGCATAAAAGCTTCAACAAGAAATTCTATTAGACATTAACCACCTAACGTTGGATATGATGACAGGGGTTCCATAGTCAATGCATAGTTCATAAATATACATATAGTAACAACTATCACGCTGTTTTAACTTATGACAAGAAAGATTAATCTTCTAAACAGCATATGGCCCAAGTTCTACGATTAGTGACTGCATTGTAAATAAGTAACAACAAACCCGAGTATAGATTTAAATTAGGGTTATCATCTTTTACAATTGACTTAAATTCATTCATAATTATGAGGATCAAAGAAATTAGCATATACATAAAGTTATTATAATTGAAAAATCATAATCAAGTTTCTTCTTTCCAACCATAAAGTTCAACCTTTATTTGTGTCAGATAGCATGTTATACATGATTAGGCTCATTCGCTAACGGCTTGAGCTTTTGGAAGTCCATCATCTAATACGGCATCAAACCTCTGGTCCTAAGAATCTTAGGTTAAAGTCTCCCGGTGCACGTGTCATCTCATTATATTTCTTATTGTGCACTTTATTGTGTATTGGTGTATATTTGTTCAATTGTGTTACTGTGTTTGTTTGTTTGCCTCCCCGACTGTAGGAAGGGGTTGCACACGGGGAGGGTGTTAGATAACTTGATTGCATGCCATTTAAACATCTAGAATAATTAGTAACAAAGTATGCTTTTCTCATTGGCAATATTTTGTTTTTACCAACCTTGAATGACTATTTGAAGAAAAAGCAATATCAGAAAAACCTCTGTGAACATCAAAAATGTTAATGGTTGGCCTCTTCCTTAGTACCTGCACGTACGAGAAACATATATCCGTTCAGCATATTGTCAGGTATGAGATACATAACATAATCATTACAAACATCTGTTCAATACTCGCGTCCATAATGTGACAAAGATTAGCAACAAATATAAAGGAAAATTCTATAAATACATAGGAAATGGCTACGAGATCAAGGTAGTTGAATAGTAGAATACGGATTTAGGGTTTAAAGAAGAAAAAAGAAGAGATAAGAAAAAAGAAAAGAGATGAGAAGAAAAAGTTCAAAGAAGTTAATTAACCTCCTTCACCCACACATTATATATTATTAGGTTAAAGATAAATACAAGAATACCATTAAGGAAATAAAGTAAAATAGAAAAAAATCACTCTTAACACTCCCCTTCAAGCTGGAGCATAAATATCAAGCATGCCCAACTTAATAAGCAAGCGATGAAAAGTAAAATGCGACTGAGGTTTCATAAGAATATCACCCAATTGGTCTTCCAATTAGATATAGGAGTGGCAATCTGTTTATGCAATAACAAATCCCAAATGAAGTGGTAATCAACTTCAATATGCTTAGTGCGCTCATGGAACACTAAATTATTAGCAATAAAAATAGCGGCCTGATTATCACAAAGCATTCACATAGGAAGTAGAGTGAAAACGCTAAAATCCCGAAGAAGAAAACAAACCCACAACATTTCAGAGGCAATATAAGTCATAGTCCAATATTCGGCCTCAGCACTGGAACGAGCCACCACACTTTGTTTCTTACTGCGCCAAGTAACCAAATTGCCACCAACTAGGGTACAATAGCCGAACGTAGATCGCTTATCAGATCGGCTACCAGCCCAATGAGCATCACTAAACCTGGTGACAGTCAAAGAATCAGATGGTTGATAAAGTAAGCCACGACCTGGGGCACTCTTTAAATAACGTAAGATACGACAAACAACCTCAAAATGTGGTTGCCGAGGAGGATGCATAAACTGGCTCACAAGACTAACTATAAAAGTAATGTCCGGGCAAGTAACAGTGAGATAGATTAACTTGCCAACAAGGCGTCGATATCGATCAGTACCATCAAAAATATTGCCCTGTTCAGCAACAAGTTTAACAGTAGAGTCCATGGGAGTATCAACTGGCCGAGCACCAAAAAGACCAGTTTCAGAAAGAAGATCAAGCACATATTTTTGTTGAGAAAGAGAAATGCCCTTAGAAGAACAAGCAACCACAATCCCAAGAAAATAACAAAGAGCACCCAAGTTTTTAGTATGAAATTGTGTAGCCAGGTGGTTTTTTAGATCAAAAATGCAAGCAACATCATCACCCGAAATATGAAGATTATCAATATATACAATCAACACAATAGTGCCTCTAGAAGAATGACGAATAAAGACAGAGTGATCAGATGTAAAACGTTGAAAGCCATAGGTAAGAACAACGGAACTGAACCGATTAGACCAAGCAAGAGGGGACTGTTTTAAACCATAATGTGCCTTACGTAAACGACACACAAGATGAGCACTACCATCAACACTATAACCAGGTGGTTGGTCCATATATACCTCTTCCTGAAGGTCGCCATAAAGAAAAACATTTTTACTATCAAGTTGATATAAAGGCCAAGAACAACTAACCGCAACAGAGAGAAGGATGCGAACAGAGTTAAGACGAGCCACGGGAGAAAAGGTTTCTAAGTAATCAACACCGCAGGTCTGAGTGTACCCCTTAGCAACCAACTGAGCCTTAAGTCGTTCAACAGACTCGTCGGGAAGGTATTTCACGGTGTATACCCAGCGACAACTCACAGCTTGCTTCCCCGGTGGAAGAGAAGTAAGTTGCCAAGTGTGATTCTAATGAAGAGCTCTCATTTCCTCATCCATAGAAATTTTCCATCCAGACATTGACATGACCTGTTTATATGAGAAAGGAACAGAAATAGACGACAAGGTAAAAGCAAAAGAAGAGAGACAAGGAAAGAAACGATCATAGGATAAAAAATTAGCAATAAGGTGTTGAGTACAGGCACGCTTACCATGACGCAAGGCAATAGGCAAGTCAGAAGAGGCAAAGGAAGGGAGTGAGGACGCAGGAGTCTCAGCCAAAAAAGATGACGAATCCAAGCAATAAGGGACAACCTGTCGAGCACCAGAACGCTAATATACCTGCAAAGGAGTAGGTAAAGAGGAAGGAGATGGCAGAGAAACAGGTAAAAGGCAGAGTAGGAGAAGAACTAGACTCCCCCTCACGACAACATATGAGATAAGATGACAACAAGAGACTAGAGGAAGTAAAAAATAGAGTGGATTCGAAGAAGGTGACATCAGTATTAACAAAATACCGGCGAGTCTTAGGGTGATAACAGCGATAACCTTTCTGAGTACGAGAATAACCAAGAAAAACACACTTTCGAGCCCGATGAGATAATTTATCACGACCAGGATCAAAAACATGTACAAATGCAGTACAACCAAAAACCTGAGTGAGGAAAGGGCAAGGAGGTCGGATATACAAGGAAAAGGGAGACTGGCCATTGAAGACAACAAAAGGCATGCGATTAATAAGAAAGCAAGCAGTAAGAACAGCATCACCCCAAAACTGCTTGGGTACCGTAGTGTGAAACAATAAGGTACAAGCAACATCTAACAAGTGACGATGTTTGCATTCAGCAATCCCGTTTTGTTGAGACGTGTAAGCTCAAGTAGTTTGATCGATAATACCACGATCAACACAAAAGGAAACAACACTGGATTGTAGATATTTAAGAGCATTATCAGATCGAATAACCTTGAGACGTTTGCCAAATTGGGTATAAATTTCATTATAAAAGCAAGAGAGAATAAAAGGTAATTCCGACTGACTTTTCAACAAAAACAATCAAGTCATGCAAGAATAATTATCAACAAAAATAACAAAATAAGAATATCCATTATTGCTGTGAGTTTGAGAAGGACTCCAAATGTTCGTATGGACTACATCAAATGACTCTAACTGATGACTACAACTACTAGTAGGAAAGGAACTACGGTGATACTTTTCCAACTGACAAACTTTACAACTAAAACCAGACACATCAAATGACCGCCGTTGGTAAAAACTAAGGCAGAAGATTCAAATGCAGATGGAGGAGCAGAAGGACTAGGTATATTAGCAAATTGGCCCAATGAGAAACGTAACAACCGAGAATATGCATTAAATGCAGTAGGCAAAGTCTCACGAGCCAAAATTTGGTCCTTAAACACAGAGATCAAAATCTAAACCAAAAAGTAAGAAAACAATCAAGAAGTCCTCCTATTGGCCCTTCTGTTGTTGTAAGTCAGTAGTGAAAGGATGATACTGCAATTAACTTATCCCAGATACTGTTGAGCTTTCTGTAATATTCAGACAAAGGTTTCCCAACTTGTTTGGTTGCAAAAATTTGCTCATATAGCTCATAAACACGGGATAAATTGCTTTGGTTCGAGAAAGAATCAGCAAGAGAGTCCCAGATTTGCTTAGAAGTATCACAGAACTCCACTGTAGTAGCAATATAAGGCTCTAAACTATGCCACAACCAACTCATAACAATAGAATCAATCGTTTTCCAACTAGAAAGAGTAGGATCCCCTTTGGGTGGAGGAGGATCAGTGATGTACTTCAACCGTTGTTTGCCTTTGAGAAAAATCTTAAAGGCATGTGCCCAAACTAAATAGTTAACACCATTAAGGCGTTTAAAAGTGACACATCGCGGCAAGTCGTCATCTTTAAGATCACTAAGTTTTGTCTCAGTCATAGCAACTCAATAAACAAGTGTAATCAATGCAGAAATAAACCGGTGAGAATCAAACTAAAAATCAACCAAAAGCACACTAGTAATCGACCAAGCAATTGCAAATGCCAAGAGAGGAGAATTGAACAATGAATAGATGTAGCACTGAAGCAAAAACAAGGGGTCGCTGACCCTTAATCAGCAATAATCAGCAAAAGAACACCTAGAAACCCTCCAAAATCACCAAACGAGCCTAGTCTGGCAAGTTCCATGAGTTTCAGCGCCTATAGAGAGGATTCGAACCATCAGAAACCACAAACAACAAGAACCGAAGGAGATCGCAGACTAGCAAAGCAAGAACAGTGACGCCGAGTCAAAAAATCAACTAAAAAAACTTTCATATGCAGCAAACGAGCATAGATCTGACTTGAGAAGAGAGTTTCGGCACCTATAGGTTGGATCGCAACCACCAAGAACCAAGATCAAGGTCGCGAAACACAGATCGAAACCCTAGGGTTCTGAAATTGCGAAAAACTTTGAAAAATCGTGAAATATGCCAATCGTCTTCAAAAAATAAGGAAAAATCATCGCAAGGACCAGTGGACTGAGGCGATTCGAACCAAAGGAGTGACGCCAGTCGTCGTCCGTACAAGCGCTGACATCATCGTACGGAATATGACGCCAGCACGCCGTTTTCTCTGCGCGGCAAGGGCTGAAGCTTTACAATGCTTCTAGGGTTAGATTGGAGATGCTCTGATACCAAAGAGAGAATGTTAGCTAAACTGCATTATTGCTAATTGACTACAAGCAAAAACCTACCTAAAGGAAAGACCTACCTGCATTATTGCTGATTGACTACAAGCAAAGACCTACCTGAAGATGGTAATGGTGCACGAGCAGTCTGATCCTTCTGACGTCAAGAATAAGTATGCAGATTAGTTCTACCTAATCGTCCAACAATATCATGCGCACCCGACCCTTCCTTCTCCCCCTCAATAGGAATAAGGTCTTGGTGTATAAGATTTGAAAAGACTAACCCACGACTCTCCTAATTAGACTGAATAAGCGTATCTAATGGCAATATCTCTTTCAATTTAGTGAAAAACTAGGGTTTGGCGCCGAAAATCTCAAAAAAACGAAAAAATTATCAAACATGCCAGAAAAATTTGAAAAAATCATAACATGGATCCTTAGATCCAATCGATCATCTCTAGAAGAAAAAATTGTTTTAAGAGAAACAACGACAACGATAAGAAAACTCAATTACATATGATTTTGCTTTGATACCATGTTAAGATTGATAAATGAACGAAGAACAATAAGAGAGAGTTAAGAGAGAGTATGAGAGAGTTATTCTGACGGTGAAAAGAGAGAGCACCCAAAATTAAGGTTAACTCCCTTATCACTATTATTTATATAATGAGATAAACATACCAAAAATACAATAATAGCCCTAACTTAACAATATTTTTGTTAATTTTTATAAAAAACAAAAGTATGTTTGGTACATAGATATTTGAAAAGTAGTGGTTGGAGATTGCAATTGAACGTAGTAGTCAGAGGTGTTACCCGGTAATAATAGCAAAAAGTAGCGATGGTGGTTGAAAATGGTGATCAGAAGCGGTGACCGTATGTTGTCCTCAGAGGGTGCGGCTAGATGTGGTGGTCGAAGCGGGTAGTTGGAGATGGTAGCCGGATGGTGGTGGTCGGAGGTGGTAGTCGGAAGTAGTGACCGAAGGTGTTAGCTAGAGATGATACCAAGAAATAACGATGGTGGTCGAAAATGATTGTCAGAGGTGCTAGTCAAAGGCGATGGCCGTATGTGGTAATCGGAGATGATGGCCGGAGGTGGTGGTCGAAGGCAATGGCCATATGTGGTGATTGGAGATGGTGGCCAGAGGTGGTAACCTAAGGGGGTGGTCGAAGGCAGTGGTCGGAGTTAGGAGCCGAAAGTAGTGGTCGAAGGTAGTGGTCGGCGTTAGGAACCAAAAGTAGTGGTCGAAGGTGGTGAGAAAAAAAAAGTAAAAATAAAATTTGTTTACAAAACAAATAAAAACACATTTTTTCTGTTTACAAGAATTTTGTAGATTTTGAAAACTTTTTATAGTTTTTTGAAAATAAAAATAATTATCAAACATATTTTTGTTTATAGTTTACAAAAAGTTTAAAAATAAAAACATAAAATATAAGACATAAACGTTATCAAACAGGACCTAATAAAACTAAGCTCTTTTCTATTATAATCTTTCGAAACAACTTTTTTTATGGATAACATGATTTTTAAAAAATACGTTTGTTTTTTCATATATTGTTTAGCCCAATTAAATTACAAATGCTCTTAAATTGACGTCATGTTATTATTATTTCTTCACTTCAGATCTCCAAATTGAATGGACACCAAAAAAGGGCTTGATTGCTGTCATATAGAAAATTAAAACCATAAATCTTGACAAAATATAGACTACGAAACTTTACATGTTTTTGAGTTCTGTAGCAAAAGCACATAAACAGAAATTGGGTAGTTAAACTTGCCTCGACTGGGTCGGAAGAGATATAGCCAATATCAAAGATATGCACTTCACTGGTTTTCATTGATGTGCAAGCAACCTGGAGAGTAAGCCACTATGTAATGAAGTTTAAAATTGATGAATAAAAATAATTCAAAGCAAGTATATCAAAAGCAGTGAACTCAACCAGCAAATGGATTTAAGAACTAAACAATGGCATTTTAACCTAGCCGAGTGTAACAAATCCATAGGAACCTCCAATTTTGCTTGAGAAATAACATCAAAAGGACAAATCCAGGCAAAGACCTACGCATGGCTGGTATATTAGTAACAACCCAGATGCTACTGATGCCAAAGCACCCAATGGTTTACATTAGAAAGCAGTAAGATACCTAAGCTCATATACACATCCACTACATAGCCACAAATAAAACTTTGAAAGCATTAAGTTGGTGGAAGCAGAAAGCAAATTTTCTTATTTTTTTTTCATCTTCTGAGTCAATATCACCTGCCACCAGCAGAAGGAAGATGCAAAATTGAAGTCCTAGTAGGAGATTGTAATTCTGTCTTGCTTATTTGGAGAGAGAGAGAGAGAGAGAGAGACAACAAATGATATGGAACATGGACTCAAACACTTTTCACAAAATTTGTTGTTGTCTGACTGGCTTATTAAAGATTCAAAAACTGAGAAGAACCAGATGATTCAATTGCATTCAAAAACTGAGAAGAACCAGATTATTCAATTGCATACATCAGATCAAACTTTTGAATGCCAGGCAAAATAAATTGAGATGCACAAACTCCACCAGAAACTATAATTTTTTAGAATCATTAGCTTGTTTCAGGCGAGATGGCAAATTGTTAAGATGTTTTAGCATTTTTGTGGAGACAACTGATTGAGTTTAACCCAGAAGAAATATTATATCCACATTCTCTTTCTAGATTAAAATCAACATTATGATTAAAGTCATGGGGGCGTGTGTCAATTGCAAGTTGTATATATATATCAAGAAGAAAAAAATAATCCTTAACAAAAAAACTTGCTGTATATGACTGGACTGTGGTTAGGTGAGACTATCCAATAGATGACATAGACAACTTTTGTACTTTGAAATGCATAGAAAGTGGAAGTGAAATAAGATCAAACCTCATCCTGGTTAGCAAGATTCCATCGAACAGCATCGAGTTGTTGACATGTAGAAATGTGAAGCAAATGCTTTGTCTCATCTTCCTTCAACCCTGAAGGACACTCAAAATTCACTGGATAAAGCATAGAAGAGAAGAGTGAGTAGTTCCAAATCTATTATAAAAAAAAGATGTAAAATGAAATTTGTTTCCAATAACAATATTTAAGTTCAAACCAGTACAAAAATAAAGAAGAAACAAATAATAATGACAATAACAATAATAACTGTAACTACTAATAATTAATAACAATAAGAATAATATTTTTTTAAAATGGGGAAGCATGCGTTTGAAGGTATGTTTATAGGCACAGACTTAAATGCAAGGGCTAAGAATAAGAAATTTAATATTGAGATCATCCAAGGACTAATGTAGGCACAGGTAAAGTCATCATTGCATAGTTGCCTTCATATTGCGCGTCTAATAATTTATTGCTGGGGATGGATGAGTTGGGTAATTCTAAATACACACATCACATTGCTAAATGCACACAATTTTTTTTAAAAAAGTTATTACAATTCTATCCCTCATTTAAGTTACCAAACTAACCCTTAATCTTCAAAACCCTAAAATCTCTCCACCACCTTTCAACCGCCAACCACCACGGCCACCTAAGCTCCCTTAACTCCTTGCCATACCGTCAACTTAAACCAAAAAATATTAGTTGCTTTCTTGATGTTTCCTCAAACTTTCGAAGGGACATTATCAAACATGACAAAATTGTTTCAAGCACCGACAAAACGGGAAGCACCTCTTGTTTCAAAGAGAGGAGGATGGGTTTCCTATCATCTATATCCGCTTTCCTTCCAAAATACAAACATGCGAATCATTGAAATATCTCGAAGAGATATTTCAATGATTCTTGGGCATTTATAACACGACTCAAATATGCCTCACTCCAGATATTGAAGAACTTTACGTTATGTTACAGATTAAACAAAGAATTGAAGTTTCATTTGTCTTATGGCCATTCTATAATTCTTCTCAGTACCTCTCGTGGGACCACATTTCCCGAGAGCCGTCCTTCTTCCTTGACGCTGAGGACATCCCCGAAGATAGGGGGATTTCGTGACATTTCTTATTGGCTATCTTGTATTCTTAATAAGTTGTTTAATAGTTGGCAAGTTGAATCATATACATAATAGACTAGTTTAGATCGATCTGTTGACCCCTTGGCTTTTCTGGCGATATGAACGTATTTAAGTAATTGTCGTTCAATACCAGAAAAATAAATAGATTACAAGACTAGTGATAAGAGAAAAGCATTTTCGTCAGCTGAGCTCTATTGAGTCATCTCCTCTACACCTCGTCTACATTCAAGAGAGCCTTCAAAGTATGAACCTAGAACTCGCAAAGCAACGGTCAACTTTGATTTGTCGAGCCAACAAGTGGGGGGCCACCTATTTTTAGTGAGCTAACCGCATATGGCTCCAACCTAAAAAGAGTTAACCCCTTCAACTTTTAAAAAACAATTTTGCTCTCAAGTACCTATTTGGCTAAGCTCTCAACCGTCATCCCTCTCCCTCTAGAGCTATCCAGAACTCATACCGGGATAGTATTGTAGTTATTCTGTATGATAGCTAAAGAGTGGTTTAGTCATTAAAGCTAATTAGGATTTTAATTTTGTTATATTTTGTAATTCATCTTTAGTGGGTAAGGCTTTTGTCTATTTCATGTTTTCTCTGTTTTTTCTCTCTTTTGTGCCATGGCATCGGAGCATGTTTCTCGTCGGAACCCTTAAGCATCTAATAGCCTTTGTTTGCACCAGCACGTTTAGCACATAGCAATTTCGAATAACCCTATCTCATAGCCATCGCACACCTTCAACCAACATGCATGTCCTCGTTTCTCATTATTGTTTACTCCCTCTCCTCATCTCTTTTAGATCACGGGAAAAGCCAAAACTCTGTGTTGCTATGAATGTGTGCAGTTTTTGCCACCAAAAAGGGCATTGGAAGAATACATGCCCCAAACTTGCACAACTTCAGTCATCCTCACGACCACTTTCTCATTCCTATTGCCCTCCTATAGCACCCTTGAAGCACTTGCATCTAATGGTGCTCCATCTTGTCCATCATAATCTCTTCTAGACCAATTTTATGAGTTTCAGTCTATACTTGCATCGTTTGAAACTCAGCCACATGCTTCTATAACTACTTCGCATTAGGTTTGCATGGTTCTTATTGTATAAGTATTTCGTCCACTACTTGGATATTTTCTTCGTTGGGCAAAAAGGATTGAAAAGACAAATCAAAATCCAATACTGTATAGTAAACAAACAGAAAACTGTAAACAAAGAACAGAAAATAAATTTTTACAAACAGTCGCAAAACCGAAATAACGTAGATGATCGAGACTAGTGTTGAACACTATCTCCTTAAGATAGATTCGTCCCCCACGATGATGCTAATGGGATTCACGGACGTCAATCGACCCACGACCCATGCCTGGCTTGGCTCTGCCGGCCGACCGGGCAGCGACGGCGGCGCACGCGCGTGTGAAATGGGTCGAGCACACCGTTAGGTAGGTTCTCTCCAGTTCACAAATCTGGGTACCCCCAAGGGACCCTCCCCTTAGTTCAACTCTAGCTTATATACCCACTAAGTTCCTCTAGAACTTTCAATGTAGGATTAAAGTTCTACACTTCCATTAAACCCAACAAAACCCATGTTCAAGTGACGACTTTGAACATCAATTTCTCACCTTTTATCGAATTTGAGCAAATGAATATACGTCGTTCATCTTCTCGCGGAAAAAAACGCGTAGCATCCCAAACCTAACTCAAAAGACGAATGGATCCCACATTTATTTTGGCCCAAAGTTAGCCAAAAATAAGATTATTAAATCTGATTTTAACAATCCTCCACATGAATGAAAAATGGCTATAAAACCAATGCATATGCAAATGCAAACACACAAAAAAGAGTACAAGCAGAAATCTCCTGTATAAAAATGGGTAGCTTGTGGCTTTAAACCTTCTCTTGTGAAAGTCTATTGGATTTACTGGCTAATCAGTTAACATGATGTCTTGAACTGTTCAACCGTTTGTGTAAACCAAGACAATAGAAAATCATACAGGATATTTCCAAACACCGTTTGGTTCTCATGATTGGGTTCATTTTGGCCCTGAACAACTTGGTTTTCATGAGTGCTCTAAAGAAATTTAGCCTTATCATTCTCATAGAACCGACCTGGTTCACTCACATAGGTGATTTCTTATTAAGAGTATCCTATAATACTCCACTTGAATTTTCAAGATATAAGAATCAATAAAAGCTTAGCTTATCCTGAACTCGTTGCAGCTATCACGGTGTCATCTTAGAAATGGATAGGAGGGATTACCTCCGCTGTAATCCTCCTGAGTCATTCACAACTTAGTTGTCCCTTTGAACCTAGATTTTGGGATCTCCAGTCAGCTAGGTTGGGTGTCCGTTGTGACAACTCTTTAAGTTATAGGCTTTAAACCCATTCCCCTCGATGATCGACTAGCTTGCTCTCTAGTTAAAGCTTTAGTTAGCAGATCCACGATGTTATCCTTTGACTTTATATAGTCTATTATGACAACTCCATTAAAAAGTAGTTGTTTTATGGTATTGTGTCTTCGACGAATATGTCAAGACTTATCATTATACATATTACTTTGAGCCTCTCCAATTGCCGATTGGCTGTCGCAATAAATACAGATTCCAGGCACAGGTTTTGTCCACATTAGAATGTCCTCTAGGAATTGGCGAAGCCATTCTGCTTCTTCCCCTACTTTATCTAAAGCAATAAACTCAGCTTCCATTGTGAACCTGGCGATACATGTTTGCTTGGAATATTTCCAATACACTGCTGCACCAGCTAAAGTAAAGACATATCCAATCGTGGATTTTGAGTCTTTGGTATCAGATATCCAATTCACGTCGCAAAACCCTTCTACTATGCCTGGATATCTCGTATAGTGCAGTCCATAGTTAAGGGTGTATTTCAAATATCTTAGTACCCTAACTATTGTTGTCCAGTGATCTATCCCTGGGTTACTCGTGTATCTACTCAATTTATTGACAACACTCAATGTCCGGACGAGTACAATTAATCACGTACATTAAGCTGCCAATAATCCAAGAATACTCTAGTTGAGATATGCCATCTCCAGTATTCTTCAATAAGTGGAGATTTAAGTTTATAGATGTTCTCGCTGGACGATTATCATATTTCTTGAATTTTTTAATAATTTTCTCAATATATTGCGATTAAGACAACACGTATCCTTCAGATGTTCTAGAAATTTTAATTCCCAGTATAACATTTGCAACACCCAAATCTTTCATGTCAAACTTATTGTTTAACATTCTCTTGGTAATTTTAATCATATCTTGATTACTACCAATAATAAGTATATCGTCAACATAGAGACACACAATGACATCTCTTTTCTGTGTCTTTGAAATAGACACATTTGTCACATTCATTTATTCTGAATCTATTTAACATCATTACGTTGTCAAATTTCTCATGCTATTATTTTGGAGTTTACTTGAGACCGTACAAAGATCTAACAAGCTTACACACTTGCCTTTCTTTCCCTGGAACCACAAAACCTTCTGGTTATTCCATATATATTTCCTCATTCAATTCTCCATCTAGAAAGGATGTTTTCACATCCATTTGATGTATCTCAAGATTATACAAGGTTGTTATAGCAATTAACATCCGAATTGATGTTATCCTTATAACCGGAGAATATGTATCAAAATAATACACTCTTTCCTTTTGCTTATATCCTCTGATAATAAGTATTGCTTTGTATTGGTCTATTGAACCATCTGCTTTCATTTTCTTCTTGAATATCTATTTACATCCCAGAGGTTTATTACCTACTAGAAGCTCCACCAGCTCCCAAGAATGATTTTGCATGATAGATTCAATTTCACTATTGACAGCCTCCTTCCAATAAGGTGCTTCAGATGTGAACATAGCTTCCTGAAAGCTTTGGGGCTCATTTTCTAACAATAAGTTAGAAAATCCGAACCAAAGTCTTTACCCTTTTACTACGTCCGGGTTCATCTTCATTTCCTTCTTGGTCTTGACTAATGCCCGTTGCAATGTCATAAGTCCTTTTAAGAGGATTTGATTCTTGTGTAGAATTACATGGAAAAACATCTTCAAAAAACCACGCGTTTCTTGATTCAATAATAGTAGTCACGTGCATATCCTCAATTTTTGACTTATGTATCAAAAACCGAAATTCACTGCTATTATTCGTATATCCAATAAATATACAATCAATGATTTTTTTCTTATTTTTGTTCTTTTAGGAACAGAGATCGCCACCTTAGCTAAACACCCCTACACTTTTAAGTATTTGTAAGAAAGTTTATAACCCTTCCACTATTCATATAGCGTTTTATTTATTTTCTTGTGGGGCAACTTGTTGAGAATATAATTCGCAGAAATCAAAGCAACCCCACAAGTTCTAAAGTAAACCAGAACTTAGCAACAAGGCATTCATCATTTCCTTTAAGGTTCGATTTTTTCGTTCAGCAACACCATTTTGTTTTGGTGGATAAGGTGCCGTGGTTTGGTGTATAATACCATGTTCTGAACAGAACTCACTAAATGGTGATTCATATTCACCACTTCTATTACTTCGAAAAATCTTTATTTTCTTGCCAAGTTGATTCTCAACTTCATTCTTATACTGTATAAATATGGATAATGTCTCATCTTTACTTCTCAATAAATAAAGATAACAATATCTTGTGCAATCATTTATAAAAATAATAAAATACTTTTTACCACCTCTAGTTTGCACAAACTTTAAGTCACAAATGTCACTGTGAATTAATTCTAAAGGCTCAGTACTCCTTTCAACTGAATAAAAAGGCAATTTAGCAAGTTTTGCTTCAATACAAATTTCACATTTATGATTTGGATCGATGTAAAATTTAGTTAAATAGTTATTGTTAACCAACCTACGTAAAGTATCATAGTTAACATGACCTAACCTACCATGCCACACGTTAGATAACTCAAAACATATAAGCAGAATTAGAAGTTATCTTATTACTTGTAGAAAATACAGTCATTACATTGAGCTTGAAAAGCCCATCACTTGCATACCCTTTTCCAACAAACATCCCACTCTTGGTGAGAATCACTTTGTCTGACTCAAAGACTAGCCTGAAACCCCTCTTACGCAACAATGACCGAGAAACTAAGTTCTTCCGAATATCCGAAACATGCAGTACATCGTTGAGTGTCAGTTCCTTACCAGACGTCATCTTCAGAATCACCTTCCCCAGGCCTTCAACCTTAGAAGTCAAAGAATTCCCCATAAAAAATTGTTCTCCATTCTCCACCGGCTGATAGGTTGTAAACATCCTCCTGTCTGAACACACGTGACGTGTAGCCCCAATGTCTACCCACCACTCTCTTGGATTACCGACCAAGTTCACTTCAAACACAACTGCTGAAAGGCTAATATCTAACACGTCACATGACAGATTCTCCACTTCTGTCATATTGGCTTGGGCAGTTTTCTGTTTCTTGTCGGGGTTCCCTTGACTCTTTTTTTTGCAGCAGTCTTTAGCCCAGTGTCCTGACCTGTCACACACATAGCATTTGCCTTTGAATTTCTTTGTGTCACTGCCTTTGAAACTATTTGCAGAGAATTTCCTTCTCTTGTTGGATTTCTACCCATGTTTCACCACGTTGGTCTTAGACTCTACAGAGGGATTGTCGAAGACTCTGTTGTCTTCCTCGATCCTCAGCCTCACAATCAAGTATTCAAGTCGCATCTCCTCTTTCCAACAATTTTTTAATAACTGCAGCCACTTGGAATGATTCACTTATTATCATTCCTTCTGCATGAATTTCATGCAGGATCAACTAAAAATCTTGAACTTGACTGATTACAGTCTTGGAATCTACCATCTTGAAGTCTATGAATTTGCCGACAACAAACTTCTTCATTTCGG